>JAGKTI010017573.1:0-18402 GCA_018397915.1 Birgus latro
TGTACATGGCCATAACCACCCTAACCAGCCACTTTTCCAACCCTAGCTTTCTCATCACCCACTTCAACACCTCTCTAGGGACTCTGTCAAAGGCCTTTTCCAGATCAACAAAAACAAAATACAATTCCCTTTTCTTTCCAATATATTTTTCCTGAAGCTGTCGAACAATGAATATGGCATCTGTGGTCCCCCTGCCTGGCATAAACCCAAACTGCATCTCATCAATATTCACTCTTTCTCTAATCATACCTTCTAGAACTCTCTCCATTACTTTCATTATCTGACCTAAGAGCTTTATACCTCTGTAATTTCCCCTTTCCAGGGCATCACCCTTCCCTTTGTACACATTTACAGTTACACTCTTCAGCCAGTCATATGGGACAACACACTCATATATAATCATATTTATCAGGTCAGTGACTAACCTCACCTCAGTATCTCCTGAGGCCTTCAACTTTTCAGCAGTCAACCCAGACACACCTGCCGCCCTCCCCACCCGCATCCTACCTATTGCCTCACTCACAGTAGCAGTGCTAATCAAAGGCCAAGGGTCATACACTGGATCAGCTGGCTTCAAACCTTCCCTATCCCAATCAAACTCCTCATTCAACAACCGGCTATAATGCTCTCTCCATGCATCGTTAATATCCCCACTGTTCACCACTACCCTTTCTTCATCATTCTTCACACACTGCTCACCTACAATGTCCCGATTATCCCTCTTCACCTGATTTGCCCCCCTAAAAATCATATTTTTCATATCCCCATGATTTAGATTATCAAGTAAAAGTCTCTGTGACTCAGACTTTGCCCTGTATACCTCTCTTCTAGCCTACGCTTGGCAGCCAAATACTCCTCCCCGTTACCACCCTTCTTCCATTCTTGGAAAAGCATTCTTTTCTCCTTAACTGTGGCTTCTACACCCTCATCCCACCACCAGATTACTTTGTGTCTTGGTGGGCCTCTTGTCCAACCGCGTATTGCATCGGTAACTCTCAGGAGGTTGTTCTTAAGGGCTCTATACTGTTCATTAACGCCTCTATCTACGGCTCCCTGTTCAGCCACCCCTCTCCTCATCTCACTATAAAAGGCTTCCTTTACTGATTGGTTTCCCAGCTTCCATATTTTCCTCCTAGGTACATATGTCCTCCTTCTCATCACTTGTTCTTTAAGCACCATGTCACAAATCAATAGTTTGTGCTGCTGCACACACTCCTCGCTTCGTATAACTTTAACATCCCTCAGTAACCTCCTATCAGCCCTCCTTACCAGAAAATAATCTATCTGACTGCTATTTCCCTCGGACTCCTAAGTAATCAAACGACTCATTCTTTTTCTAAAATGTACGTTGCACACAGTCATGTCCATAGCCTCCCCAAACTTGAGTACAGTAAAACCTCGATATAACGGACTTCAGTACACCGGAATTCGCTTTTATCGGACTCGAGGAGCTACCGGACTAAACTCCTATATATCGGAAAAAGTCCGATATAGCTAGAATCAGTCCGGACTGCCTGACAACTTCAGCTATGTTCACCACAATAAGACAAGTAAAAGACATGTTTCTTAGTGCACAATACAGTATTATTATACCATTTGATTAATGTAGTGAAGGTAAAACACAGTACAATACTGCAATGGTGGTGAAAACTACTGATAAAACCCGGACTAATGTCTGATATAACGGAAAAAGTCCGGATTAGCAGGGGTACGTCCGGATGTCGCTTTTATCAGAAAATCACATATTTCGGACTGGCCTGAGCCCCAATTAGTCCGTTATAGTGAGGTCTTACTGTATTCTTTCCCCTTCTGCATTCCTCACACCATAAGCACATCCCCCATGGACTCCTTCATAACCTTGAGCTTCTTCACCCACATGACCATTTAAATCCCCTCCCATAACCACTACCTCATCATCGCCCATACCACCTACTACACATATTAAATCATCTCAAAATCTATCCTTCTCTGCGTCATCCAATCCTGCCTTTGGAGCATATGCCGATAAAATTACAATCATTTTCCTACCGATCAAAATTTTCACTACTAACATCCTATCACTTACTCTCATAACATTCATAACATATTCCACCCATTTCTCCGCAAACAACACACCCACACCCCCATATCCATCATTTCCCCCCTGCCAAAACAACTTATAGTAGCAGTCCTTCCCAACAATCTTTCTGGCTGATCCACCCCTGTACCAGACATCCTGCAAACATGCCACATCCACCCACCTCCTACTGAATGCCTCAGCAACTTACCCCGCTCTTCCCCTCAAACTCCCCACATTCTACGAACCCACTCTAAACCCCCTGGGTGATTTACTGTCCTCAGGCTTACTTTGATTCTTATATTTGTAAGTCATAGTCGGTAAGATAAAAGGGGGGGTAAACATTCCACAGGCCCCTCCTATTGCACCGTCCTAGGTCCAGGCAATGGATCTGGGACCTCTAGCCCACCAGCTTACCAGTGGCTGTGGTAGTGGCCTCGGTGCACCCTGCCAGGACAGCTGCAGGGACACCCTCCAAGCGCACCTTGGCACTGCAACTGCCCCGCCATTATACACTCACTGATAGGGCAGCCTCCTCCTGGGGCACTACTCCCAGGTTCGGGCCCCTCTCTATTGGGCGGAAGCGGCGGCCTGGGAACCGCAGTGCCCTGTACCCTGTAGGACAAGTTCAAGCCCCATCTCGCCCCGGACCTATGATCTATGCCGGCGGAACCCCCATCATGCCTCCCCCCAAAAGTCCGCCACTAGGTAGCAGGGGCAAAGTTTTCTGTCCGCATGCCCTTGCTGGCGTCAACCCCTGTAACGTAGTGGGATACGTTGTGTGTTACGAAAAGCACATGTGGTGTAGTGCATAAGATAGTTAGAGGAAATGTTTGAGAGAGTATGCTGGTGTACTCTCCATGTTACTGCCACACTGAAAAGGTCAGCAAAGGGGGATGGTTATGTAGCTATGTATATATATATATATTTATGTATAAAATACACACACACACACACACAAAATTTATGCTGTATAAGGTTAGGGTTGTGAGAGATCAAGCCTGGTTTTATGAAAAAGAGAATGGGGTTAGTGATGAATCATAAAAGTTGGAGCAATTCATATCTGATGTATGTAGATGTTATGCTGCTGTTTCCTTATAGTGAAGAAGGTCTCTAATGAGTGTTTCAAAATTGTATGGCTTTTTGAGAGTATTGTTTGAAAGTAAATGTAGGTAACGGTAAAGCAGTGGTTTTTGAGATTGTACTCAGAGTGTAATGTGCTGGTGAATGTAGGGAGACAGATTAATGGAAGAATTTATATATCTCATTGCAGTAACAATAAAAGCGATGTGTGTAAAGGAAATGGAGAGTACAGTGGCTCGAGGAAGAAAGGTGGTTGGTGCCATGGAACCCCTGATACAAAGCAGGATTGAGGATGGAGGTTGAAATAGGATTTCATGGTGTGTGTTTAGTAAAAAGTGGATTGGGTAAGAAACAGTGATGTGTGAAATGTGCAAAATAAGAAAATCTGGAGGAAAGTATGCTTAGATGTTTTAGTTATGTAGAGGAAATGGATATAGGTAGGGTGATATATATCTATGTTGTAGCAGCAGACTTGTTCACCTCTGACATAGGTGGGTTATGAAATGGGTATATGTGAGTGACTCTAATGTTGAAAGGAGGTGAGGTTGGCCAAGAGTAAGATAGATGGACTTGGTAAATGAAAATGTGAAGCAGCATGGTATGGAAGTTGATGAAGAGAAGGGATTGACATAAATTAAGAACACAAGGACACTAGTAATTAAAAAAAAAAAAAAAACAACACAAAGGAAGTTTGGATTAAGTGTGATAATGAATGAGAATATTAAGCATTGGCTCGACATCATTTACTTAGCCATGAACAGCTGTGAAAGCTCAAATGGTTTTGAATTAATTCACAGTCAGCATGATCATATTACATTCCTTGGTTTGTGGCTGTAGTATGAAGAACTCAGTAATTCTGACAGAACTTTGTGTATGACTAGAATGCTAAGGGCAAATCTCTTTCCCAAAGGTGCCTCCATGACTTGTCAATTGATTTTTTTTTTTTTCTTTCTGCATTGTAAGCTGGGTTTATTTGGGTTTGGGAAGTTGTAAAGTCAGTTGTGGGACTCCTCTCTCCCAGTATTTTCATAGTTTTGGTTAAAACCAAAGCATCACCAGTACAGTGGAACATGTGTAACCTGTAGGTGCATTTCTAGCATAGATACAGTTAGTAGGATACTCAGACCTCTCTTGCCAGGTAAAAAAAAAAAAAAAGTGCTGTCATTATACTGATTGCACCTGGTAGATTGTACAACACCTTATCACATAAAGTACGTGTTCGTTTTGTTTCATTTCGTTTTTGAAGGCTCCAACTTGCTTGCATGCGTCGGCCTTGATCATCTAATGGTGGCTTTACATGCTGCTTGATCTCTGGAAGCTTCCCTTTTCAGTCCCTTATCCCTGACTTCACACTCAGTGACCTCGTCCCAGGTCTTTTTCGGTCTGCCTCTCACAACCCTACCCCTAACGTTAACACATCTCACTTTCTGCACCCAATTATCATCCCTCATCCTTTCCACATGCCCAAACCATCTCAACACCATCACACTCCAATACCATCCTACCACTCAACTCTTCCATTGTAAACCTAGTCCCCTAGGCCTCACACTCAGGGACGCACTGCACATCCACCTAATCATTGTCATTTCTGTATGTTTAAGCTTGCAAATATCCTTATCCTGCACTGCCCAGGTCTCATTACCATACAACATCACACTCCTAACACATGCTGCATACAAAGATCCCTTAGCATGGAGGGAGAGCCCTCTCATTGTCAGGAGAATTAACAGCTCCCTGAACTTCTTCCAACCACTCCTCGCTTTAGTCACAGTGCTAGCTCCAGCCCTGCCTTCAGCAAATAGCATGTCTCCCAAATAACAAAACTCTTCCGCACACTGAAGAGACTCACCAGCAAGTTCAACCCTTTCACGCCTGACAATCTCCACCTGCTCCCCCCAATGCCTCACACTTGGAATCAGCATTATCCCGCAGTATACCACTAATACCACTACATCTCTTCAGACCCACTTATCATAGACACTGCACAAGATGGAATTACTTCCTACACCCTTGTGGCAAATTACACATGGCCACTATCCCTCTTCTTTGACAGTACAGCCACCAGCCGTAGATACCATCATTTTTGTTTTATGTGCATTTATACAGCCACCAGCCCTAGATACCATCATTTTTGTTTTATCTGCATTTACTCTTAAGCAATTGTGCCCCAAACCATCTCTCCATTACCTAAATCTTTCCTCTGCCTCCCTTTCATTCTAATCAACACCAAATAATCATCATACAACTCCTCCCATGGGAGTTCATTTCTGAAGTCACGTGAGAGGGCTTCAGGCACCATGATGAACAACAAGGGGCTCAAAACTGACCCCTGGTGCACACTGACATGCACGGAAAACTCATCACTCAAATTTCCCTTCACCCTTACCTGGGTGCGAGCACCCACATACTGTACATGGCCATAACCACCCTAACCAGCCATTCCTCAATCCCAAGCTTTCTCATTGCCCACTTCACCACTTCTCTAGGGATTCTGTCAAAGGCCTTTTCCAAATCAACAAAAACAAAGTACAGCTCCCTTGTCTTTCCAATATATTTTTCCTGAAGCTGTCAAACAGTGTTAAATGAAGAAAATTATGAGATAGAAGAGATGGGAAAAGTTGAAGGGCCAGTTGCAATGATAACAGAAGCTGAAGTGGAGATAGTCTTAAAGGAAATGAAGTCCGGGAAAGCTTCAGGCCCAACAGGTATAACAGCTGATCTGATAAAAAAGGCTGGAAGTACTGGTGTAAAAGAATTGACAAGGATTTTAAATAACATCTTAGTAGGAGGACAGTCACCTGAGGATTGGAGAGATAGCTGGACAACACCAATTTATAAAGGCAAAGGAGATGCCCTTCTGTGTGGAAAGTACCAAGGAGTCAGACTGTTGGAGCATGGAATGAAGATATTCGAAAAGGTGCTGGAAGGAAGGCTGAAGCAGATAGTGAAGATAGATAACTGACAGTTTGGATTTTGCACAGGTAAATCCACAATAGATGCAATATTCATCATGAGACAGTTGCAGGAAAAGTTTCAACAGAGGAGGAAATGCTTGTACCATGTGTTTGTGGACTTGGAAAAAGCTTTTGATAGAGTACCAAGGAGAGTTATAGAGTGGGCCTTGAGAAGACAGAATGTGCCTGAGAGACTCATTGCAGCTGTCATGTCTCTGTGTTGATACAAGATCAAAAGTCAAGACAATAGCAGGAACATCAGGAAATTTTGGAATAGGAGTTGGGGTACATCAAGGGTCAGCACTCAGTCCATTGCTGTTTAACTTAGTAATGGAGGAGGCAACACGGGAATGTGCCCATGGGAATTGCTGTATGCTGATGACCTAGTGCTAACAGCAGAGACTAAGGAAGAAGTGGTGGAAATGCTTAATAGATGGAAAAATGGAATGGAGAAGAGGGGAATGAAAATAAATATGGATAAGACAAAGGTAATGGTGACAGGCAAGAAACCAGTAGAAAGATTTCAGTCTGGAAAATGGCCATGTGGATGCTGTGGCAGAGGAGTAGGAGTGAACTCAGTGTTGTGCACGGAGTGTAATAAGTGGTGCCATAGAAGGTGTTCAGGTCTGCAGAATTTGAGAGGAGTGCAAAATTTCCACTGCCCAGCCTGCATAAGAAGAGAGGCGGAGGGAGATGAAGCAGAGGATGTGCTAGAGGTGAATGGGAGCACACTACAGGACGTGCAGCAGTTCTGCTATCTGGGAGATATATTGGACTGCGAAGCAGGGGTGGAGAGATCAGTCAGAACAAGAGTGGTGGCATCATGGTTAAAGTGGAAGGAAATAGCTAGCCTACTGGTCAACAAACACATACCACTGAGATACTGAAGTAAAATACAGTAATCCCTCCATTATTCGACACAATAGAGCCAAAGGCATGTCCGAATATTGGTTTTGTCCGAATATTGGGCCCTGAAGCTCCAGCACTGGTCATTCATGACCCTAACCTAACCTAACCTAAATCAGAAAACTACCTTCCTACCTCCCTACTGGACATGTATAGCACTTATTTAGGTCCCTTTTCACATAAATAATGCACACAAAGCATGAATTAATTGAATTTTAACCAAAAAATGATGATTTAGAGGTGAGTGAGGCATAGGTGGTCAGAACTTGCCAGCATAGTATAAGTAAGTATCTGACATGGAAATCATTGGTGCAGTCATCACCCAACCATGCAATGGGGAATCAATCACTCTGGTTGATGAGCATATGACTGCGCTTGACAGGGGTAATAGCAGGGGTCTTGGATGGAGCCACGGTGGTGCTGTAGTATTCCACGAGGCCAAAGCAGACAGATGAAAAGGCAACCGATCAGCCAGGCAGAGCCAACACCACCTCCAGAGGTGGCGTTGACAGAACGCAGGGGACTGGGCAGCTCAGCTGGTCTGTCTGGCGGTGTGCAGTATGAATTGTCAAAATGGTGGGAATAACCATTTCGAACAATGAAAAAGGATATAAATTTATAAATGAAATAAGGAATTGTCAAATAACGATCGGTCGAGAAACGAGGGCTTGATGTATTATTTTTACATTGTGTACACTGTTCTGTGTCTTCATGGTGCACTTTGAACTCTGAACACTATATATATATATAAAATATTTAACGTCTCTACAGTTATAATTTTACATATGTAAATATTATGTGCAACTGTTCATATTACCACAACTGTTCACACTAATATGTTTCAGTGTGTGGTATTCTGTGAAGCAAACGATACAGAGACTCACTTAACACTCCTGGCAAATAATAGGCCCATGGAATTGGAGTGCATTCTGGAATGTTGACCGCCTTTTAGTGGTTAAACAAGAAATCACTGCAGTTACACTGAATTTGGGGAGAGATGGGTGGGTTCGGTGAGAGGGGTGGATAGGTTGATGTCATGGATCGCATTGTTGGGTGGCAGTCGTGGGCAGGGAGGGTGGGTGACTGTGGTTGGTGGGCAAGATGGGTTGTCGGAATGTGTGGGTCCCCAGGGTGTGTGGTGACATGGTGAGTTGCCAGGGTCGCTGAGAAGATTGTGTGGCAGGGGTGCTCTGCATGGGTGGTTGGGTTGGTGAGTTAGGTGGGTAGATGTGTTGGGTGGCATTGTTAGATGAGCTTGGTGGGTGGCATTTGTGGGTGGGCAGGGTGGATGGCCTAGATCGGTGTGCTTGGTGGGTCGCACAGGTGTCTGGGAAGAATGAGTGTTTGATGGGTTGAGTGAGAAGGTGGATATGTGGATGGGTGGATATGTGGCTCCCCACATGACAAGGCAGGAGTGAGACTTTTAGGGCTAGTAATCATATAACTTGTCACCGTTAATTAGATTTTTAGTACATCATTTAGAAGATGAGTAAAATATTTGGAATAAAATTCTGTACAGCGGGGTCATTCTGTTGAAATCTGCTAAAGCCTCAATATAATTTTTTTTTTCTTACTAAGCTGAAGGGGGATGTATACTCATGATAATACATGTAATCCATCCATCCATCATCCAATCCTCTGTTGCCCCATGGGGAGCATAGGAACCCAGGGCTAGGCAAGCTGGTCCTGACATTTAAAATGAGAGTTACCAGCCTCATTCATTCCTGACTGGCAATAAACCCCAACCATCCCTTGGATATAAACCTACACAGGCCCAATCCGATTGGAGAACCTTAATAACCTACAAAACCACCAGACGTCGTAATTTGGTTATATGGTTACCACTCATCATAGTAAATGGTTTTCTAGTGTACAGGAAACCATTTGTCTTGACACTCGGTGTAGAGTCATCCGTAAGTAGAAATATGAGGAAAAAAGATGGAAAAAAAGACAGAAGAGGGAGTGTAAAGCCACCCGTAGGCCGAAGAAAGAGGAAAGAAGGAAGGAAAGAAAGACAGAAGAGGAAGGAAAGAAGAGAGGAAAGGGCAGACACCCAAAGCAGCACTACATTGAATGAATGGATGGTGAGCACCCTCACCTACCGCTATTAAATTTTACTAATATTACATGCGGCAAGACATGAGAGTGAACAAAGCTTCAGATCTCCGATCCATCCGCCTAAGAAATCGGTGGTTTTGTGGGGCTAAAGAGGGGAAATTGGGGGGTGGACGTGTGCGATTAACCTGCCCTTTGGTGGCAGACTACCCTGTCCCCTTATTAGTGTTCATTGTTGTACTGGTTCATTGTACAACCAAGACGTTGTCTAAACTTTATGAACTGCAGTCATTGAGTCAGTGCATGAAGAGGGCATGATTATAGTTAATTACCTTAGAAACAGGGACATCAGCAGAGTGAGTCTTACTCAGTTTCATTTCCCTGACAACCCAGACAGAGTTGAGATAGCAGAGGAAATGGTTCTGTAGGCTTTGCCAACTCCTCAAGTATCAAGAATGGTACTCATACATTCAAAGGGGTGACATTTCCCTCCTCAATCAACTAGTTTGTATTGATGTCATGTTGTTGATGTCGCTTAAACAGGAATTGTCTTCTGGTTAGTTTATTCGTTCATTCATCATCTAATCCAGTGTTGCCCCATGAGGAGCTTAGGAGCCCAGGGTTGGGCAAGTTGGTCCTGACATTTAAGGTGAGAGTGACCAGCCTCACTCATCCCTGAGTGGTATTACGTGAGCAGTAAACCCCAACCACTCTTTGGATATAAACCTGCACTGGCTCAATCTGATACGAACGCCTAACTTGCCTACTAAACCACTAGGCACCATAATTTGGTTATATGGTTACCTCCCAGTGGTGTACAGAAAACCATTTGGCGTGTCACTTAGTGTAGAGTCACTCGTAGACAGAAGGAAGAGGAAAAAATGAAGGAACAAAAGACAGAAGAGGAAGGATGGAAAGAAGGAAGGAAAGGAGGAAAGGGCAGGCACCTGAGATCAGCACTACAATGAGAGAGTGGATGGTGAACGCCCCCATCAACCACTTTCTGGTTAGTTTGCTATGTAAATTTCACATCAGTACATGTTTAAGTTTGGGATGCTTACAGTTACTGTAACCTTGATATGAGCTGATTGTATAATCATATTTCAATAAAAATCACACAAGTAACGTTTCCCACTTTTCTGGTAACGTGTCTCACAGTCACATTTTCCTTATCATCACAATAGTTTTTAGCAGTTATCAGATTTGCTGGATATGGTTACGATCCTTATCTGTTGACATATTATTGATATGAAACACTCCTTGACTGAACCAGTCAAATCACAGACTTATTGAAATTACTGTACTTATGCCAACTACAAGAGGGGGTAGCATCGCGATAACGTTCCTCATGGAACTTTTGACAATCTGTATAACGTCCAAATTAAAATATATAAATGCTCCAACTGTGGTATAACGTAGGATGAAGTATTGGTTATGTAGCTTGCAAATGCCATTTGTTCATATTGCATACTTTCGCAGATATAACTGAGAGTAGTTCAGTAACTTGTCTCTGAAAGTAATGTTCCTCACGATGGAATGACCCTATAGAGGTTGAACAGATGGGGCCATGTGGAACTCCCTGGTGTGTAACATGCTTGTTACCAGATATGTAGTTGGTATGCCAGCTTTTGGTAATATTCTCCATGTCAGTGTTGTGGATTTTGATGATTAGTTTGCAATAGCTTGATGACATCAAAGACTTTACATTTGTCTGTTGTTTGTAAGAAGTATGCATGCTGCAGGTTGCACATAATTGATGCCATTTGGTGCATGGTATGTGAGGTTGGTTAGGAAAGTGTTTATAGTGTGTAGTTCTCAAAAGCCATGTTTTGATAGAGAGGGGAACATGAGGTGTGGCTTTATACGAGTTAGCCATTCAGTTGTTTCGGATTATGTTATAAAATGTCATCACGTGTGTCTGGTCCTTGTTTGGAATGTTACAATGTGCGTATTTGTAGTTATTTGTAGTTGCTGAAGTTCAGTTGATGAAATTGTGAGGACTTACATACAACAGTACTGTCTGTTCCTTTATGTTTCAAGTGTAGGTTGCAGATACCATCCAGTCCTATGCTTGTAGAATTCTTTACTTTCTTGTTATAGTTACATGTCTGTTCCGGATTGAAGGGAATTACATTGTTGTTGGGCAGAGAGGATTGCCTATGCAGAGAAAATTGTTTTTCTGACTCATTGCATGTGGATGTAAGGTGACATTTTTACATAGTGGTTCATGAGTGTCTGCTTGATATTTGTAAGAAGGGATGTGTGGGGTGTTGGAGGTGATGGTGGCATGGGTCAATGAGGTGCTTGTTTTGAATTTAGTATTGTTAAGTACTTTGTAAAGCCAAGAGGGATGTGCTGAGTGGCTGAGTGTTGTTACAGTGGCTTTAGATTTTTCTGCTTTCTTTGTACTGTATTAGTTTTATTGTCATTTTCTATGTTTAATGGCTTGATCCATGTCATGTGTGTGTGTGTGTGTGTGTGTGTGTGTGTGTGGGTGGGAAGTTGTACTGTATTTAAGTGAGTCAAACTTGCCTAGTCCTGGGCTCTTACGCTCCTCTGTGGGGCAACATAGGATTGGATAATGGAATGGATGCTTTTTTTATGAGGCGAGCAATCTCCTGTGTAAATTTTAGGCTGTTGTGTCTTCTGTTGCTTCCAGGAGTTTGGTGTCTGCATTACGTATAATGCTAAATTTCATTATGTGCCTGTCAGTGTTGGTGATGGGTGTGTTATTTAGTGTGTTAAAGTGCTGTTCTGCCTCTTCTCTGTATTTTGTCCAGTCTGCTTTCTTGCAGTTTGTGTAACTAAATTGTAATTATGCTGGTTTGGAGTGTGTCCTTATGATGATGATGATAGGGAGGTGATCAGAAGGAATTTGGGGTTCTCTCCATCAGGTGTGAAAGTGTAGGTGAACAGAATGCGATGTCTTCCGAGGAGGGGGACCAGAGTGCTTGGTGTGGAATATAGGTGTATTGTGAGGTGTCACTGAGAATTTACACGTTGTTGTACTGTCTTACAATGCCAAGTCCTCTGCGGATATGCCAAGTCCTCAGCGGATTTCCTGGTTGTGTTTGTACTAGGTAGTGTTTTTAGTGTTAAAGTCCCTAGCAATGAAAGAACTAGGTTTCTGTGTTAGGGAGAGAAACGGAGGATTGTTATGTACCAGTATGGCATGGGAGGTATCAGGGAATTAAATGTTAAAACTTGATTTCGTGCTTTTTACCAGAGTTGACACTGTAGTGTCGTTCTGGAAGAGTGGTTGCATTCTCTGTGTTGTCTTTGTAAAGGTTGGATATGTGAATGTAAGTGGTCAGACCTCCTCTTTGGCCATCAGTTCTATCCATGCAGATGTGTGAGTACTGTCTGATGTGTGGAATTGTGTGTGTGTTTGTGAGCATTGTTTCTTGTAGGAGTTCAAGGTGTATGTTATGTTTGTAGAAGGTCTTTCAGTCTGCAGTTTTGTTTCTTAGGTCTTCAACATTTAGTTGTGTTGTATTGCATGTTCAAGGCAGTGCTCATCTAGTATGGATCTATGTTGTAAATGGACTGTTTGTGTATAGGGTCTAAGTTATGGTGGCAGTGGTTGTTGGAGGGAGTGGGGGGATTTGCATTTGGTGTGACAGGAAGAGTGTTAATGGGTATGACTCACTTGTAACATACCATGTGTTTTGGTGTTGTCTGACATTTGTAAGTGATATGTACAGTCACGCCTTGTCATACAGTGATAACGTGTCAAATGAAAACTCATCACATAGAAATTTATCTTTAATAAACAAAGGGTGAATCCCTTGAGCTAGGTCCAATGGACCATTTAGCTCTGCAGGGCAAGGAGATCCCTAGAAAGACCTCTACATCTCTCACCAGAAATATGTTACCCTGGTGCAAGCTCAAACTGCCAACCCTATGGTCGTGAAGCACGAGTGCTACCATTGAGCCTTTCTGGCCTCGTGCGATTTATCATATAGCAAGGCTGATATACCATGGGTTGTGTGGATAGGGAGGGGACCTATGACCATGTAACCCAAAATCTAAAAAAAAAATTTTACCCTTTTAGGCAGTGGCCTCAGTAGCACCACACTTTCCAATAGGGTTAGTATCCTTGTCAGATGTGATTTCTAAGTATCAGTTTTTAGTATTCATACAAAAAGGTTATCACTTCACTCAGTATTGCACACCACTGTTTGTTACACACTTGCACCATTATTTGGCGATAGCAATGGTATAGTATTTCAGCAATCTTGCTGCACAAAATGGAAAGAGAAGTCAGCCACAGCGGATGTAAATATTGGGTGGTCATCCTGGCTCAAACGTCTGACTGTTGGATTGTGCAGAAGGCACTATGTACTGGGATTGTTGTATGCAGCCACCACAGTTATCATTAAGTGAATTTTGCCATCAATATTGCAAAACTAGGTATGACATTTGCTTCATTATTTGTTGATGTCTCACATACAGTAGTGAATAAAAGTTTGGCAAGACCTGACTATGTGGTGTGGGTGTGTTTTCTGGAATGTTTAACAGATCCACCTGTTCACTTCGTGCCTGTAATGTGAAAGGAGCAAACTGGGAAAATGGATTATATTTTTGGCCTGAGATTACTCTTGATGTCTTCACCAGTGTCAGGAGGAGGGAAATGACTACCAGAAAGTAATTGCCCTTTATGTAAGAAATGGCATAGAGCAGTTGCCCCCAAAGGAGAGACAGCACTCCACCAGGTTGACTGAGGTCCCCCTAGTAGGAAGCAAGGAAGGATTGGAAGGTTTTGCTCCCAGACCAAAGTTGTAGTTGTTGTTTGTCGCCTGGGATGCACAGCACCACCATGAGCAGGCTCCCCTCCAGCACCAGGCTGTGTAATGAAGAGCATAGCTGAAACAACCCACAGCAGCATTTGTATAGCCCTTTTAAAGCAGTTGTGATGCTCAGAGCTCCATCCATAATGTGGAATTGAAGCAGGAAGTAACCTTTTGTATTTTCACTGCTAATGGATTTGACTGGAGATGAATAATACAGGTACAACATTGATTTTCCGGCACCCTTGGTTCCAGAGCCTTGCTGGATGAACTGTTCTGCTGAATGGACGGAAGCCACGTATGTCACATAATGATTCAATGGGGACAAATGGAGGTCTTGTATAAATGTATAATAATTCAGCAGTACATCTCTGATCCATTATCCTTCTGTATAATCACACTCACGTTTTAAAATAAATTCTTTATGGAACAACTGAGCCTGGTTCAATATCATGCTACCCAACAAGTCCACTCCATCATTCCAGCTCTGTTGAAACCATTCTATCAGTCACACGATCATGCTCAGCACTCCTACCATCTTTCATAGCTTTTCTGTTGCTCACTTTTTTTTTCTTTTTTTTTTCTTAATGGAAAAAAATAGGAAAGAAGGCCAAGAGCCTGCATATTGTTCCCTCCAAGAAAAAACAAATACAAGATAATAGCGAGTCAGATTCAAGATTCGTTCATTTCAAGATGCCTGGATACATTATATTTGAAGGACTGGAGACCATAGGCAGTAGGAAATATGGACAGAGGGAAACAGTTCTAGAGAAGACCTGTTGCTTACATGAAAGGCTGGGAGCTGGGCCGGATTAACCCTGCTGTGGCCTTGTTGGCAATGCAGACAGGTGGCCTGCAACATACAGGTCTCTTTTTTCCGTTACTTCCATTGAAATTTTAGCATGACCTATAATGGCCTTTTTGATGGAGTGATGGATGATGGCCCTTATTTGGATGCTCAAAGCATATATTTATTCCGCTCTGGAAGTCTGGATGGCCTGTGACAGGCCGTGGCCTGGTAGGCAGTTGCCCATTTTGCCCATACCTTGTAATCCGGCCCTGGGTGAGAATAATGGTTAACCCTGGCAGTAGAGAGTTGGACAGAAAAGTGATGAGAGTTTGTTGCCAGACAGGTGCTACGTGCCCACAGTAGTGGTGGAGGGGTGCATGCAGACAGTTCAGAGGAGCAGTGACCATTGAAGTAGCGATAGAAATGAGATAAAGATGCAACAGTGCGGTGAAGAGACAGAAGTTGAAGGGAGCTGTAAGAGGAGAGTTAATGAGACTAAAAGCCAGACTCCACCTTGTTGTGAAGAGCTGTGGGGAGCCTCCCCACACATGAGAGTTGTACTTTATGCAGGGGTGACTAAAATCCGTGTATAAAGTCAACAACTGTGTAGGGGTAAAGAAAGCACGAATTGGCTTATCACACTTGATCCCCTAGAAGCAGATCTTACGAGAGTGGTAATATAACCTTTTCAAAATAAATCCTGAAGGAATAAAACCTGAAGTACACTATGTTTAAAGATGATGCAGGGCTGAGTTGGGTATTGTTAAAAATTAGAGAGTACTCCTGTGGAAGATTTTGCCAGGTTAACAGGTGTTAGAACTGAGTTTTTGATGCATTAAAAACAAGAATAATTTTACCCCAGTCAGAGATATGAGCCAAGTCAGACATTATGTGTGCCATAGTCTCATCCCTTGTTTGTTGAAGTAACTGTTGAAATGGATGCTGCAGAAAGCGAATGGAAAGGCGAAGGGTGTAGTCATCAGCATATGAGTGGATAGGGTTAGATGTACAGCTTAGAAGGTCGTTGATGAATAAAAGGAAGAGAGTTAGTGATAGGACAAAGCCCTGAGGAACACCACTGTTGATAGCTCAAGGAGAAGATTGGTGGCCATCCAGATCAGCACCAACAGAACGACCAGAAAGGAAGCTAGAAATGAAGGCTCAGATAGAAGGATAGAAACCGCAAGAGAGCAGTTAGAAATTAAAGACCTATGCTAGACTCGAACAAAAGCCTTTGAGATGCAAAGTGCAATGTCAGAGATTTAGCCAAAGTCCTGAAAGGTGGATGACCAGGCTTCTGAAAGGTAGGTGAGAAGATCACCGGTGGAGCATCCCTGGTGGAATCCATACTGATGATCTGAAAGCAGTTTGTGATAGGAAAGGTGCTTTTATTTTTTTTTTCTAAGAACAGATTCAAAAACTTGAAGTACAGGATGTTAAAGCATTGGGGGGATAGTTAGAGGGCAGGGAATAGTCACCCTTCTTTGAGACCAGCTGAATGAGCAAACTTCCTGCAAGAAGGAAAGGTTCAAGCCAGCAGAGGCAAAAGAGTTTACTTTTTTTTTTTTTTTTTTATGCAAGCAAGAATGAACCAAAGGCCACAGGTTTGCATACTGTTCCTTCCAAGAAAAAGCAAAAACAATACAAAAGAGAGCCAAATTCAAGATCCGTTCAATTCGAGATGCCTGGACACACTGCGTTTGAAAGACTGGAGATCATAGGAAGTAGGAAATACAGACAGAGAAAGACAGTTCCAGGCACGATGTAATGACAGAAGCACATTTCTTGAAGACAACAGGAGGGACCCCATCAGGCCCGTATGCCTTGTTAGTATTAAAGCTATTGATGGCAGAAAATACATCAGTTGAAGAAATTTTAATGTCAGCCATGAGGAAGTCAGAGGTGAGGGGAGAGATGGTGGGACAGCACTGGAATCATCTATGGTGGATTTGAAAGAGAAAGTCTGAGCAAATAGTTCTGCTTTTTCAGTAGAAGAAACATCCACACAACTGTCAGAGCAGAAAAGAGGAGGGAAGAAGGATGAAGTAAAGTTATTAGAAAAGTTTTTGACAAGGTGCCAGAAGGAGTGGAAAGAATTTAAGTCAGTGTTCAGATAATTCAGTACAAATAAAATTTTCTTAGCACAATGAACCCTTAGCACAGTTCCAGGCAGATATGTAACAGACGTGAAATCCAGGGGTGGGTTGGCTGTGGTACCCTTTGTAGGCCTCCTTGTTGTGGGCATCATTATTTATTTTTTTCCT
This sequence comes from Birgus latro, assembly GCA_018397915.1. Classification (NCBI taxonomy): domain Eukaryota; kingdom Metazoa; phylum Arthropoda; class Malacostraca; order Decapoda; family Coenobitidae; genus Birgus; species Birgus latro. Next base: position 16,899 of record JAGKTI010017573.1, read on the forward strand.
TAGTCACAGGATATGAGAAAGGAACGTATGTTTCCATGCCTGAGAGAATAACCTTTGTAATGCACAAAGCACACTGAGATGGCTCAGGGCCATGGAAGCAAGAATCACTCAAGGGAAAATCAAACAAGTACTGCCTGAGGGCCTTGCAATTAGCAGTTCCAAAATGTCACAATCATGTCTTACTGGAGCAGCAGGACAGGTTAAGGTGATTGGATGGTGATCAGAGGAGCCCAGCGGATAGAAAAGATCAGCAGAGTATTAGCAGAAGGAACTGTCTTCAAGGTGGTCAGGGCTATGGGTAGGATGCTGTTCAAGCTGCTTTAGGTCATTAAGAATAGAAAAGATGTAGGCTTGTTCACTGGGTGGATCAGTGAATGGAGAGGAGAGCCAAAGGTCGTGGTGAATGTTGAAATCCCCTAGAAGAGAGACTTCAGAGAAAAGGAGAAATTGATAGGATGTGTTCCATCTTAGAAGTATATTAGATAATTTTTCATAGTCAGTGGAATCAGGGGATAAGTACAAGTATGCAGCATAGATCCAGAGAGTGACAGGGTAGCTGAAGCCAGATAGCAGAGAAGTCAGTGGATCCAAGTTCAGGAACATGAGAGCAAGATATGTTGTTGCATACATATGGTACACACAATCCCTTGGCTCTGAAGGGAGTACAGAGAAAGCAGGAGGATACAGAGAAGGGCTTGCTGTCAGTTGCCTCAGACAGCTGAGTCTCAGTGAGGGAGAGAAGGTGAGGTTGAGAGGCAGAAGGGTGGTGGTCACCAGAGAGAAAATGGAGAAAGTGCGACGAGTGTTGCAGAAATGAATAGAGAGTAAGATAATGGTCATCACTGGGAAAGGGGCAGATGATGAGGGCTTTTATGACCTCCCTCTCCCCCTTCTTAAGGGCTCCCGAGGCTGGGTGTTATGTAATTTTTGCTGATTTTGGAATACGAAGTTTAATGTGCATACCGTTTGGTGTTGACGGTTAGAGAAAATTGCATAGGAGAGTATGTTGGCCTACTCTGTGTTATTGAAAACTGAGAAGGTTCAGCAAAGGAGGATGGTTAGAAGCTAGTCCCGAGGGCTGATGAAACGGGAGGTCCAGCTCTCCCTGACACCAGCTTTCCATCCAGTTTGGGAGTACTGTCCTGTACGACTGGTGTTACAGTCTACTCCCCACCAGTATGCTCGTCATGTGTAGTGAAGTTTTCTCATCGTTTTCTGTCATCATCCTCCCAACCTCTTTTCTCACCTAAGGATGCAGGTAAGCCAGACGCCTCAATCCCGAACAGGGTGGCCACAAACAAATCGCCTCCATGTCACTCTGTCCCCTGCCATTTCACTACCATGCTCCCAACTCACACACCCCTCTCTCATATACCTCTCCACTCCATCCCTCCATCTCATCCTCGGCCTCCCCCTCCCTCTCCCCCCCTCCACCTCACTCACATACACTCTCCTCGTCAATCTTCCACTCTCCATCCTCTCCACATGCCCAAACCACCTTAAC
>JAGKTI010017574.1:0-17991 GCA_018397915.1 Birgus latro
TGTGGATGATGTGCAGGGCCAAGTTTGTGGGTAAGAGAGAGTGTAAATAAAATACAAGCCTGTACTAAGGTGCAATGTGCAAAATAAATACCCAAGGAAGAGGTGCCACGAAGCCTCCTAAAGACACGAGACCATCACATCGTGACCTGCTGTGGGCACGTCTTACAATAATCCAAGGAGAAACACTGACTTCCCACTGATGGCCAGTAGGACATCAATTTCTTATGCAGGACACAGGCAAAGGATATCACCAAGTCTGTAGTGAACATATTGGGACATCACTATTTACTATGTAGCTTAGGACCCCTTGTTATAAACACATCAAGGACATAACCAGTCTGTAAAACACACTGGGATATCCCCTTTTACTACACAGATTAGGACATCCCACAGTACATATGTAGAGTGTCCCACAGTACAAGGTTCAGGACATCAGTACTTACATATTTAAAACATCCTTTAGTACAATTTTTAAGACAGCCCAAAGTACATTATAATACATGGACATCCCACTGCTCAGTATGATACATGATTTAGGACATCCTGCAGTATGTATTTAAGACATAACTCTGTACACAATTCAGGACATCCCATAGTACATATTTAGCACATCCTATTCCTCGGTACATCTTTTACACAGTTTAAGACATGCCATAGTACAGTATGTATTTAGGACATTGTGTAGGACATATTTAATACATCCCATCCCTCAATACACACTTCAGGACATCATGTAGCACTGTAAAAAATTTTGGACAACATTTGATACACATTTGAAACAAGTTAATGCTACTCAAGGGCATTCCACCCCTCAGTACATATACAGTTTAGGACATCACTCGGCACACATCTAGACCATGTTAGTGCCATCCTATGAACACCCTGTGGACACCTGCAGGGGACTCCCATCACAGATACCTGTTCACCGATACTACGACCCATACAAGGTGCCTGAACAAATCATCCATGACAACCTCTTAAATCCAAGTGCCTTCATCCTTACCAACACCATCATCATTAAAATCACCACCATCACCATCACAAAAATCACCACCATCATCACAAAAATCAACACCATCACCATCACAAAAAATCACCATCGTCATCATTAAATTCATAACCATCACCATTAAAATCATCACAGTTATCCTTGTCGTTAAAATCATCAACATCATCCTAACTCAACTTTCCACTGTTCAAAAGGGACAAAATCTCAACGTGATCCACTCATCCATATCATCACCCCCACCATCACAATCATCATCAACTATCGTCTTAAATCACACTTCCCATACGGTGCTTGAAAGATAAAGCAATTTCCCAAAGCCTTACTGGTTACAAAGATAATACACACATAAGATGCACAGAACAACAACACAGATTTACACCTCATGAACCTCCGACGTGGTAATAATAAACGTAATCTGTCATCCTTAACCCCATGGAGTCTATTCACAAAAAAATAAAATCGTACAGAGACAGCATGAATAAAATAGAAAACACATAACCAGACGACAGAGTTAAGGTACAAGTAAAAAAACTATTGTCTGTTATTTAGTGCACCTGAGATAGTAATAATAAAACGGAAATTGTCACCAGACTGGAAGAGGTTAGCTACGAGAGGAAAACAATCATGAGGAAAATTGTAAGTCTCTCCACCTGGACCACACTGTTGACTCTTCAAGGCATATTCTCCACAACAAACAAGGCTCCCTAACGCCTCTCCCTCAGAAGTTTACTCTGCATGTTAAACTATATGAGACACTAAGAAAATGCAAGGGCAAACTCACCACCAAAGCAAAAATACACTCTTTATATCAGTTTTCAATTAATTCAGTTCTATTTCATGGCAGGGAATGGTTTGGTTAGTTCGTCTTTACCTTACTAATAATCTACATTGCATCACATGGTCCAAACTCATGGGCCTGAAATACACAAACATTCTAATCTAATTTTGCCAATATTTGATTGTGGCTTGTTCATCCTTACTTATCTCAGAACCTCATATTATTTTCTTATATGCCCTCCATGTCTATGTAATCTCAATATATGGAAAAGCAAACTGGTAGAGAGAAGACGGCAGGAATCCTTGGCCCCAAAGAATACTGTACACATCTTGGATTTGGTGAACAGAGACACATTCTGCCCTCAACAAATGCAACACCACAGCCCCGGGAGTTACACAGCTGACAACACCAACAGTCTGGTATTAACCCTCTGGTACTGGTAACCCCCTATATGCAATGCCTCACTGTCTGGTATTTCACTTAACCAATTTTTCTTACCTGAACTTGAAAAATACAGTATTCTTGGTGAAGTAACTTATGGACCACTCTTTTTACCTCCACTGACTTTCTGGCTGTATGCTAAAAAGATTTTTGCTGCAACAGATATTTGTGCAATTGGTGTGCTATTCCAGTAGGTATCACATATGTCTGTTTTAGTCACAACTGTGCCATGGGATGAGATGGGTAAGCCTGATTTTGTACAATAATAAGTGGAAGTGATTTTAGTTATTTATCTGATTAGGTATTGGTTTGTGGTTTCAATGATTCTGTATTAAATGAGTGTGATTTTATTGATGGTTTCACTGATTTTGTATTAAATGGATGTGTTTTTATCCTGGCTACACTGCTAATATGGCAAGTGTGTCCAGTGTCCAGCCTGTGCCTCCCCTGGGCCAGCAAGCAGTGTAAGTCAGCCCCTAAAGCGTATATCGTCCCCTCACGCTAACACCACATGCTAAAGCAACACACACATCACCAACCCCTTCAGTACCAGAAACACCATTATACACACTGGTCCACGTACAGTATAACCCTCCTCTTCCACTCCCTCAAACAGATATTTCATATGTTGTGTGGGGACAGATCAGTCAGCATTATCAATATCTATCCTAAACCATATATTCATTTCCTACTCTCACCACCAAACCCACATCAACAGACTGAGCCATCCCTACAACACATATATATATGATACTGCCAGGAGAGTTTAAAGGTAATGGAGTCCTATTAAAAGAAAACCTGCATAAATTCTTGCTACTGCCAGATGTTTTATTCAGCTCAGGGTCGGTCACCCTCACAGTGAGTTATAAAAAAATCTCTCTGAAGGGATTAATAATTTCCTCGCAGCAAAATAATCAGAAACGGCCTCTCCAATGGCATTAAAAATTATCTCCATTAACCTCTTCTTGACATCATAACATCTCTTATTTACGGTACTTTTCTTTCCCCTCAACTTAGCTGAGGTGGTCTAGTACTGAAGGATTTAATTGTGATGGCAAAAACTGAGCATCAACAAGACAAACAACCTCAGTCTTAAAACTGATATCAAGAAGAGGGATATGAGTCCAAAATTTTCAGACAATATTTCCTAGAGCACATGAAGACGATCAACATGTCAAGCTTTTTATACCACTGCTGACTGCTCCTGATAGTGTGGCATGCGGGCTGATCAAATCTAATACCCATAGATAAAATAGCCAATCCTTATTACAGTACCCACTTTGAATCATGTGTTCCATAAATTACCACTAAAAAATATATATATATATATATATATAATAAAATATGCAGGCTCATCCACGTCTTCCCGATCTCTATTTCAAGACTGACCCCTTCAACCCAAAGACATATTTCAAAGGCTCATTTTTGCTACTTACAGATGCTTCTGCAAGTGACGTTTTGTAGTGAATGGGCAAATGAAGGCTACATTTAACCTGCCATCATCATTATTATCACCACCACCACCACCACCACCACCACCACCACCACCGCCATCATCCATGCTTCCCTAAGGTGGGGTGAGGAAAAAAAAAAAAAGTTAAATACTAACCAAACCTTGTCCAGTTAAATGAGCCACACTCCCATTCACTCACCATTTAAGTCTGGGGAATGCTGAAATCAAGTCTATATTGAACTTGTGCTATAAAAAAAAAAATTCTCCAAGGCTGAGGAAAATCACCCAGGAAAAAATAAATAAAATCATCATCGGATTGAAAGGGCCAAGGTTGTTATGTCCCTACAGGAGTCTCAACCACAGTAACTCAGAGTATCAGTGAATCACCCGACAATATATTAATTTACGCTACAAAGTCTCAACCACTGAACAAATACATAAACCTGTGCAACCGTACAACTAATATAATAATAATAAATATCTTGTGTTCCCGACAGACACGAATATGAGTCACATCTTGTACCTCTCTGAATCCTGGGGACATCATTTTTCATGTTTCTCTTGCTATTAATGATTTTACTAAATGTGGGGAAGGCTTTTTTTGTATTTTAGGGGTTTATTAAGGCTATATCTAACCCATCCAGTACAAAACTCAATCCTCAGTGGGGTAAAATCGTCAGGAGCTGGCAAGATGTAAAATGAAAAAGACAACCTCAGGATCAAAGAGTTAAAATGCCTGCTGAATGCCCGGGAATTGGTTTACAGAACAGAAAATGAGCTCAGTTAAACAATACCATAGTTACCCCCTTCCATTCCACTGGGTATTTTTTCCCACTTTTATCTTGCTACTACTTACAGGCAATTTTATTTACCTTAAAGATATACTTTCATTGGTGAATGGGTCTGTTAAGGCTATGTCCAACCCCTCTAGTTGAAAAAGTATCTCAAAAGCTGAATAAAACTGCTTAGTAGTAGCAAGTTATTGAAGAAAACATCACTGGCTGGAGAGGTTAAAATGACCCATGGGGCCATTGTTATTATTTAACAATTCTTTGCAATGTTATATCACTTCTTTCTGCAAATAATCACCAAAAATGTTAAAATAATCTACTGCTACCTCCATAAACTTATTCACAGGCAATGTTGCCTCACTTCTCTTTTGCAACCAATGGCTAAACATTCAACAGGCACTCTCTAAATACTCTCAATATAACATTAATGACCCGACTAATGTTACTGACTGAGCTACTCAACCTAAGGGGAAAAATAAAATAAGGAGGAATATAAGACTTGCATTAGTGTCGCTGACCCGCCACAGAATACACACGAGTGCACACACAGTCTTCTAGTGCACACATAGTCTCTTCAGTGCACATATAGTCTTCTCAGTGCACATAATCTTTTCTAAGTAAACAATCTTGGGGTGCACACACATTTTCTGGTGTACACAATCTTTGTGCAAACACAGATCTTCCAGTGTACACTATCTTCCTGGTGCATACACAATCTTCTCCGTCAGCACAGAAATCTTCCAGTGTGCATAATCTTCTCAGTGCACCACAAAAACCCACAAAACACTGGCTCCTTATTTTGTCCCAGGGGATTGGGTTGGTTGGGGATGTCCACCATCATCAACATCCTGACCTCTTCTCCCCACATACAGATGGGGTGAGGGAGGGATGACCACGCTTTCCAAAAATGGACTGACTAAACATGGCAGAGAGCTCGAATGAATCCCATGACACCATACTCTCAAAACAGTATCCCATTAACATTTTGAAAAACTAATATATCTTCAGATGGACCAAACTAGATTAGTGGCAGAGCTAAAAACAATTCATGTATTCTTTTCTTTTTCTCCAAAAGCTCAATGGGACCAAACTAACAAGGTGGCATATCTGAAAATAATCTAAGTTTTTTTATTTTACTTTTTCCCAACAGTTCAGAAGGACCATAATGGTAACGTGGTGTATCTAAAAATAATCCATGTAGCTATATTCTTTTCACTTCTGATAAGAGAAAAAAAAATAATGATAGATACTTTCTTTGTTCTTTTAAAGGACAATTGTTTTTAATATTTCTGTTATTTTAATGATTCTATTATATACACAAAAAGGATCCTTCCAACACTGACTGCACACACTGTGGTTGGCAGGAGAGGACCACATTATGGACTTGCAATCATCTCTATCCTCATCCTCATCAATATCACTACAGGACTCCACAATTGGTCCAGTCTTCATGATCGGCCTCTCCACTTAAGCCAGCTTCCACAGAATGATCGGCCTCTCCACTTAAGCCAGCTTCCACAGAATGATCGGCCTCTCCACTTAAGCCAGCTTCCACAGACGCAACTGTCCAAGCCAAGTCACTCTTCTCTTGCTTATAAATATACAGGTTTGGGGTACTTCCATAACTTTCCAAGCCCTGTCACTCTGCTCTTACTTATAAATATACAAGTTTCGGGTAACCCGGCCTTCACTATAGCCTCTAGGTCCTATTCACTTCCAAAGACTCAAGCGTCCATGGGCAGTCTGAGCCGAGTCACTCTCCTCTCGCTTATAAATATACAGGTTTGGGGGTACTTGTGCGGTCGACAAGTGGGGGTGAGGAGTCTTGGGGTAACCTTTAGGACCCCATGGATGTCACCTCACTATACCAGTTTCTTGGACACTGTTACGACACTACAGAAAACAGGGTGGTTGGTGGAAGAGGGCACTGTGTTGAAGGGGGGTCATGGAGCGGGTCACTGGTTGTAGGAGTGTGGGTTGTGGGGACGGCAATGCTAAGTTAACACAGTGGCCATGGCGGATGTGGGGGTCAGCTTGAGTGGGCAAGAGGATGGGGTGGGGGTGAGGTTAGGCTATGATGGGGGTGTGATTGTGCAGTGAGGATGTGGTTATGGTAAGGTTGGGGAGTGGTGGGGGTGAGGGGATGAGGCAGCTAGCGGGGTCGACGAAGGACCGGGTTGCGAAGGAGGAGAGCAGACTCGGCTGACACGATGGGCAGCTGGTTGTCTCGGTGGAATATAATGAGGTGACTCACACTGTCAAATGTACGAGACTTGGTCCGCACCTGAGGATGAAAAAAATAGTGCTGGTAGACATAAGAAAATAAATTAACCCATTACAGTAACTACTTTATAACAAAGGCTGGTGAGGGGGGGGGGGGGAAGATTATCAAACAGGAAAGAAACCTGCTACAGTTACAACTTCCCAACACCTGCTGGAAACTGTTGTGAAATTGAATTCTGAATGTGTCATACGATTCTGTAACAGCATGAGACTCAGCCTGGACTTAAGGCTATAACCCAAGTGGTTTTAGGCATTCTGTAACATATCTTTCTTGGTGATTCATTCCACATATTACACCTTCATATTCTCTTGTAAGTTAATGATGTACACAACATCAATATTAAAACTATAACACACAATGAATGCTTGAGCATAATATGCAAAAACAAATCACTACAAAAGAGGTGCTCAGCAGCTGCCTATGCCACTTAGATTACAAACCTTAAACTATATTTGTGGCTGGCTGAGTTCCCCACCTAAGTGCAACGACTGTATGGATAGGTAGGAAAACTTGTATCTACTAGACTCTCAATGACTAATGTCAAGGATAATTTTACTAGCATTTTTTGATCATCATTATCATCAGCCCACTAACTACTATATGGTACCTGACATCACTATACACCACATAGCACTTTTTGTTGCTGTTGTGGTGGTCTCAGGGTCAGCTGGATATGAACCTTGTGGAATGCAAGCTGAAGATGTCCTTTTTTACTGCACTATAATGTACAAGAAGTAGCAATAGCTGCAACACAAGCATATCTGGGTTTGAATCTGGTGGACTGAAGGCCAGAGGTACCCTTCCGCAGTCCACCAACCTCATTTTGGAAGACTAGGAGGGGAGTGGGGAATGTCTGTGTACTTGGACAGCTCCACTACCTGGTCATATCAGTGTTACCATGTGAAGTTGTTCCCCTTCAGTACCCTTTCCTGCCCAAAACTGATGGTGTGTGTCGGAGTACTTACCACACCCTCAGGGTCGACCAGCAGCAGGTGCTTCTTGGTGTTGTTCTGCATGCCGGTCAGCACATACTGACCCGCCGTACCCTGACTCTCACGCACCAGGAAGTCCCCATCCTGCACACACAGTTATACAGCACTAGAGTCAGTCTGTCTTCACATGATGGAACTGGACCATTCCCACAATTTGAATATTAAGTCATGGTTGCACACAATTTGATGAACCATAGTTATGTGGAAGGCACGAGTCTCCTCGGTTACTACTGACCCTCTATTCTGAATATACCTGGTAATCAACTGAGCAAGCCCTAAACCTAACATCAAGTAAAATGAATAAAAAGGCAAAACTAGATACAGTAATAGTACAACTCTACACCCTTTCCACTTCTTTGTGACTAGTACTATGTTCTAGTACAAGTAATCATCCACAGTTACAACTCAGCATTCAAGAAGGAAAGAGGCAATTTAAAGCATTCAGGCAAAAAAAATTTTAGTAAAAATGTGATCACTGTGTTAGTACCTGTTACAACAAACTCTTGCCTCCTTCCTGACATGGCAAGGATGTAGAGCCATGCCACTGTCTTTTTATTCCACTGAAGTATGTGAAAGAAACAGGAAAAATATGAAAGTCTGGGCCATGTTAAGGTGAGAGTACTATAGGAAAATTGTGACCACAACAAATTCTCTTGAAAATTTACAGTGAGAAGAGTATAAGTTATATATTAATGAAACACGGTGACAGTACCTACAAGAACTCTTTTGCCAATATAAAGTGAAAAAGAGTATGGGAAAAACAAAATACTCCTGATGTCAGAAACAATACCAACAAACTCCATCAAGTTAAAGCCCCCAGAAAATACTAAAAATGTGGTTCCCTACCTGTAACAACAAACTCTCCGCCTCCTTCCTGCTGATGGGTCCATGGTACCATGGTTCCCTTTGGAGCTGTAAGCGCTGGTTGAGTGGCAGGGGCTTGCCTACTGTCATCCCCCCTCCACCCACCACACCCACCCCTGCTGATGGCCCCCCTCCACCACCACCTCCCCCACCACCACCACTGCCGCCCCCTCCACCACCCGTCGCGCCACCCATTGCACCTGCACCACCCAGCTGAGACAACTGCATGCTGAATGGCTCTGGGGAGCAAGGAAGGGAAATTATTAGATACACTATCTCATAGCATATCCTTGAAGTAACAGTAATTGTAGCTTAAGGTTCATCTGAAATGTCAACCCACACTGTTTTATTAATAAAGGTCTAATTCCCCCCCCCAGAGAAACAGACACACACACACACACACACACAAAAGGAGATACAAAGTTGTACATACGCATGTCAAATGGGTCTCTCTGATCAAGAAGTTGTTTCTGCTTTATGACGGCATCGTTAACATACTCTGGCTCGCTCCTAACAGGGAAACTAATGCCGGGACTGGCAGCCTCACAACTCAGGTCTATCAGGTTGTCAGACACTGAAACACAAGGCACACAAAGGTAGGTCATTAGCAGTCAAGCACTGAGATTCAGAAGAGGTGTGGGGATTTCAGGCTTATAGTAGTAGCAGTTGTAGTAGTAGCAGTAGTAATCAATGGGGCATGGTACTAGTAATGAATGATGAAAATAACATAAATAATACCCCCTAAAAGTTTTCCACAGATCAGCTTATAAAATCTATTACCTTTACTGGTGAGTGGCTGGTGTGCATTTACGACAGTCTTGCCAGGTGCGGGTGCCTGTGTGGGTATGGGTGAGGCTGAAGTTGGTGGCCCCGTTGTGGCGGTGGCAGATGGTGCAGCGGAAGGGACCATACTGAGTGCTGGCCGCTTGCTGTCTGCTGCCGAGTACTGTGGCAGGGGCGGCACCGGGGGTGGGGGTAGGTCGGGAGGTACTTTACCCGGAAGGTCGTTGTAGTATTCAGGGTCATCCCGGCCCCAACCACAACCCTCACCATTTACCCCAGACCTGGCAGAACCAGGATGAGTCAGATAATTATTTGGGGAAATATAATCATTAACATCACTTTTATTATTCCCATCATCACCATCATCCTGGTAATATTATCATCATGAACATCATCACAATCACTGTCACCATCCTACTCTGCTTCCCAGTAACATACAAGAAGATGAGGTAAGTTAAGGGCAGGACTTGCCACAAAATCAGAATCTGAACCTGCCAACAGCACCCAGAATCTTTACCCCAGCTGACACCCTAAGACCAAATGTGAAAATAAACTGATAAGGAAGGTATTCTATAGACCTCTGAAGCCCACAAGAGTTCAGCTGTCAGTTCTTCACAGACCACAAACAATGACCCACAATTCTACACACAACTTCAGGGTTCCTTCCTTACCAGACAAGGCTGGAACCTGAACTATGGGAGTGTGTTTGAGACCCTCCCTAATAATTCCTAGCAATTACTGGTGACTTTGCTTCACACTTTAGCCACCACAATCTTGATGCATTAATCCAAGAAAAAGTAGTCACAAATTGATCACCTCCATGTCATCCTATCCTCCGCCATCAGGTTGCCCTCTCTCCAACTCATCCTCATTCATTCATATACCACTCCACCCCATCCCTTCATCTCATCCTCAGTTTCCCCTGCTCCCTCTCTCCTTCCACCTCACTCATATACACTCTCCTAGTCAACCTCTCATTCTCCATTCTCTCTACACTGTTAAACCATCTCAAGATATTTCTCCAAGTGAATTCTAGCATCATATACTCCTTGCAATTTCCAGGTCACTCTCTCAACCACCAAACCAATTTGCAAGTCACTCACTTATCTGACTTGAGGCTGGTGTACTGGACTGAGGGTGTGCGTTTGAGGTACTCCTTGAAGCGCAACTCGAAGGCCTGCCCGATGGTGGTGATAACGTCCTGCGCCAGCCCACCGCCGCACTCCAAAACGAAACACGCACGGCCATACCGTCCATCCTTCGCCACATACGCTATGAAGTCTAGCGTGTCCTGTTTGATCATATATGGGGTTAGCCTTAAATGGTGAAAAGGTAGGAGAAAGAAGAATTAACACATCTGACTTTATTTTTTATTTTTCTATTTTTTTACTTCAGCTTCCTTATTTTCAGACAACTTAAACCAAATACAATATTCTCCTCCCACAGCTCAGGTTTACCATTACTACCACCTGTGCCTACCAAGCTGAGTACAATCATCATCATCATCGAATTTCTCATCTCTGTATATACCAGCATCCATTTACCTATGTTATCTATCCATCCACCATAATTAGCCTACCTGCTTTTTTACCCCTTTCTTTCTCCCCATCCAACCAAAATCATCCTTATAATCTAATGACTCACTTCAGCTGATCTTTTTCCCTATCACCATCATATCATCATCACCCACTTCCTCACTTCAATCCATCTGTTTACCTATCATCATCATCATCCAGTTTCTCACTACAATATGTCTTTTTACCTACCACCACCACCACCATCATCATCATCATCATCACAGTCAACCTCTCCCCTAGAAACAAACCCACGACTCTATAACCTACCACCCTACCACAAACTATTCCCACTCTCTCTCACGAGCCTCACTCTGCCGCATTTCTCTCTCACACGGCAGGTTTTCTGGCCCAACCACACACGCCTACCACATTCACCGCAGTACCACCACACACACATACAATATTCTGCCACAGTAACTCTTACACCACAGTTATCATTTCATCACCATCATCAAACATTTTTTACCTCTATCTAACTATGCCCATCACTCTCATCATCAGGTTTTCAAGCCCTACCATTTATGCCTACCACATTCACCACAGCACCTCCCCCCCCCCACCCCCTCCACACACAGTATTCTGCCACAGTCACTCTCTACAGCCACAGTTACCATTATCCTCATCATTATCAACAAAGTTATGTTTTCACCTCCATCTATCTAATTCTATCCCCCCCCCTACCACCACCATCAGAATCATCATTTGCTCAGTATGTCATTTCTATCCATCATCATCCTCACCAGTTTTTCATCTCTATCTACCAATTTAATTATCTGTCATCATCATCATCATCATCATCATCACTACCATTAAATTTCTAATTGTTACAATGGTTATGTGACTTAGCTGTGCTGGGTGTGGTGGTTTGCAATGATTCTGAAATACCATATATCTGAGAGAACAATACAGCCGATTCTTACACACAATGAAGCCTAATATACTGGTGAGAATGCAGCTCAGATGGCAAGCTTCTGTGATACCGGCAACTGATATTTTAACTGTTTTTATTACACGCATATGATGATAATGGATGATAAATCAATGGGCAGTAGGAGATATAACCCCATCTCTCAAGCTCCACACTGTTAAATCATAGCCTCACCTCAAACTGACACTGACACACACACACACACAGTTTAGACTGCTACACCTCACACATCACACACTTCACACTACTATGACACATCACACACTTCCACATAACACAAACATCTCACACTACCATACTTCACACAAGCATACCAGTACCACAAAAAAATTTCATATTACCATACTTCACTGTGCCAGCCTCAAACACACCTCACACTACCACATCTTCTCTTCTTGTGCACAGAGTTCTGCCACTCAGTGTACAGTCACCTGAAGGAAGCACTAAACAAGTGAGTGGATGTATGTTCCCATCACTTCTCAAACATCCATAAGATTAAAACTCAGAATGTACTCAAGCTTGCTAAATACATACATCCTCTACACTGTAATCACTCAAGCCGTTTGCTAAACTACTCACAGGGTCTCCACCAGATGCGAAGGATATGTTGGGCATGTCGTGTGAGGCCACCACTTGTCCGGACTCCAGTACGGACAGTGTGAGTGCGGTGGATGTGATGGTGAGGTTGACATTGCTGCCTGCATGTTCCATTACTGGCCGCTCCCCCAGGATGCGACTGATCGTCTTCACTACCTTGCGTTTGCGGTCCGCTGTCTTCAAACCCGCCGCCTCGCATACTTTGCTGATGCACTCTCTGTCAACAGACACAATGATTGAATAAAGGCCTCGCAAAAAGGAACTGGTTTAACAGAAGGCAAAGAAAGACCCCTTCAAGCCTTCTAAGCTAAAATACTCCATCCCCCTACTACCAATGATAAAATATACAAGACAACACAGTACTGAAGGGATTAACCCCTTCACAATCACTACACTGACACCTTTTATACCTTAACCTTGTAACCAATACATGATTTTACTCAGCTTAGATATGACCTCTGTTTCTGAAGGAGTTAAAGGAGGTTGTTTCTAACCCTAAACACTATGAATAAAATCATCTGGAGAAGCAAGAATTAACTGAAACAGATGTAACCAGATTCAAGGGGATATGGAAAATCTACATCACCACCCTAACCCTACTTCCACTAATGCAGCACTTGAACATGAAGTTAGTGTGAGCCCATACCTAAAACAACTTCAAGATAAGGGTACATATTCATCTTTAAATGTCATTGGAAACAAGATCAAGGCAACTGGCTATGTGACAGCAAGGACTCCAATGAATGATGCTAAGGACCACAATTTCAGGTTGGTGTTGGGGTGGAGTTGTTATGAGGCACAGAGGGAACGTGGCTCAGGTTGCACATTTTCCCACACGGCCACAAACCCGTCCTTGCCCTGTCTGGAGGTCATCATTGTGGCAGAATTGCAGGAAGTGGAAAAAATGGAGCATAAGAAGATAATTCATTGGGTCAAATGCAACTTTTATGGACTGATTCAACGAAGAACACATCCACTGAAGAAATGACACTTTGGGGAAAGAGGAAACTATTAACTTAACTGAAATGACTCCTCCTATATAGTACTGCACTTAGTTTTATGGGTTAGGATCCTAGGAAGCAATAAAGCTTTTTACAATTTAGGTAAGCCACAAGCAATTTTTTCCTGTTGGAAACATTTATTCAGCAAAATGCACTTATGCTAAATCAGAACTCTGTAAAAATGGAATTTACATTCACAGGGACATAAATCAGTACATGGATAGAAAATATAAGGGTGAGTGGAACCTGGATTAGGATGATGCTAGAGTGCAAGAAAAACAGAAAAAATGGAAGACTATGTATATATAAAAAATAATACTAAAGTACATGGATAGAAAGATAGTTATGGAGGGCATCAGGGGTGAGCCAGGGCTCTGAGATAACCTGACTAACTGCTGCTTGATGGTGGCTGTCAGGTGGCAATCTCTATTATTTATTACTGCTATCTATCAACAGCTTCATTTATCTCTGGAAAAACCTCACACTGATGGGGTTAATGAAAACTGTTTGTAACCCCTTCACTCCAAGAGAACTCTCTGAAGTTGAAATTAATATGGCAGCATATTATCTGTCAGCAGGAAGACTGAAATAATATATCATTACATGAAAGCAAAGGGATCACAGTTATCATAAGCTAATATACTGTACTAGTCTTCTCTTATGCTGAATTAAAGTCTGATTCTAGCAAGAATAAAATACAGTCTGACTGTAACAAGAATAAAATACAGTCTGACTGTAACAAGAATAAAATATGAAACTGACAGTACCAGAATTAAACAGATCAATGTCTTCAGCTGGGTGAAACTGGGTAGTTACATCCAAGACAAATTACTCTGATGGTAGCAAGAACAAAATTCAAACCAATATATACATTTAATCTCCAGACGGATGGGGTTCACTGTCCACAGCCAGGTGATAAGAGAAAGCAACCATTATTTGAATATGGCCAATCCAGTCACAAATACACTACCTTTCAAAACATGGTATAAAAAAATAATGCAACACCATCAAACAGATTATGTATGAGAGAAGAGAACAGAAGAAAAAGAGAAGAGAAGTGATGGGAATGGATGGAATGAACTACAAAGTGGGAAGTGGAGGTGAGGGCTGGGCAGGGCAGTACAAAGTGAAGCAGGGAAGGGAAAGGATGACAGAATGAGTACGAGGACTGGGCTGGGCTGGGCTGGGCAGGGCAAAGCTAGGCAGGGCAGGGATGACCAAGGCAAGGAAAGGACGTGATGACTTGCATACACAGAAGGGTTGGACAGAACTAATAAGCAATGCAAAAGGTAAGGAAAAAGCATTGAGTTCAGGAAAACAAGGTGGGCAGGGCTGGGTGGGGCAAGGAAGGAAAGACAAAACAAATGACAGTGAAGGAATACGAATGAAAAATGAAAAAAGGTGAAGGAAAAGGCATGGAGTACAGATTATCTAGGTGAGAAGGCACGGCAAGGGAAGAGAAAGGTGGGCAGGGGAGGGGGAGGGGGAGGGGGTTGACATACCAAAGAGCAGTGGAGCCAGTACAGGTCCTCCCCCTACTACCCTCCTCCCTTCCCCCCCTCTTCTCAGGTTACCTCTGCTCGCTGACCCTCTCATGATACTCACACCACTCACATACCTTGCATACCACACCTCATACTTGTCACACCACTCATACCACACCTCATACTCATCATACTACTCACATACCACACCTCATACTAGTCACACCACTCATACAACTCTCATACCACACCTCACCCTAGTCACACCACTCATACCACACCTCATAGTCATACCACTCACATACTACTCCTCATACTTTATAATACCCTTCACATACCACACCCATACTACTGAAACCACATAACACAAAGCATACTTACCAACTTATACCACTCACATACCACACAGTACACCTCATACTGATCATACCACAACTCATACTGGTCAGGGAGAAGTAACACCAATATACCAGCACAGTATTACACTTCTTCATGACTAGGATGATATTCCGGGGTTACTCTCTCGCTACACCTCAGCATAGAGATGGCCAGAGGGCAATTTTAGGACAAGTAGAAGTAGACAGTAGATTGATAGAAGATGGTGAGAGGGCAATTTTACGGCAAGTAGAAGTAGACAGATAGATGAAAGATGGCAAAAGGGCAATTTTAGGGCAAGCAGAAGTAGACAGTAGACGGATACAAGATGAAGAAGACAATTTTAGGGCAAGTAGAAGTGGACAGTAGATACAAAAAAGTTAGATAAGACGTGGGGAGAGGGCAACTTTACAGCAATCAGGAGTAGACAGCAGATAAGTAGACAGATAAACCAAGGGAGCAGACACTTACTTTGCAATAAGGGATCGTGTGTCAAAATTAAGACTCTTCATCGACGTGTTCACCTCCAAACAACCAATGTACTGCAAAGGAAAAAACAATTCATCAGTTTAGCATCATCACCATCATCATTATTATCGTAACTGTCATCATCACCGTTGCCATCACCAGCATCTTCTTTATCATCATCATCATCATCGTCATTACCATCATCATCGTCATTACCATCATCACCGTTACCACTGTCATCAATCATCATCATCGGTATCATCATCATAATCATCATCATTATCACAATCACCCTAACCCTATGTCTCATAAATGGGGTGGGAGGTTTAAAAACAAGAGTAAATAAAATTAGTAATGAGAGAGAGAGAGAGAGAGAGAGAGAGAGAGAGAGAGAGAGAGAGAGAGAGAGAGAGGAAGATAATACAGGAAGGAAGNGAAAAAAGGGAAGAAAGAAGAAAAGACCGAAGGAAAACAAGAAATGAAGGAAGGAGGGGAGGGAGGAAGGAAGGGAAGGAGGAGGAGGAGGAAGAGGAATGGGGGAGCAGAAATACAAAACAGAAGGGGGACAAGGGAAGGATTGTGGAGGGGGGAGGGGAAGGAGAAAGAGAAGAGGAAGACAAGAAAAGGAGTAAAGGGGAGGAAGAACAAGGGAGAAGAAAAGAGAAGGAAGAGAGAGAAACGGAAAAAGAAAAGGGGGAGGGGGAGAGTTGGAAGAGGGAGAGAAGTGGGGGCAGAGAAGGAATGTGAAGGGATAAGGGGAAGGGTATAAGAGGAGAGAAGAGAGGCAGAGGAGGATGGGAATAGGGGAGGGTATGGGAAGGGGGAAGGGGAGAGGAGGGAGAGAGGGAAGGGGAGGGGGAGGAGAAGGGAGAGGGGGAAGGGGAGGGGGAGGAGAAGGGTAGGGGAAGGGGTTGGTAGGAGGGGAACAGGAGAGGGGAGAGGACAGGATGGAAAATGAGGGAGAAGGAAGGGTATGGATAGGAGACGATGAGGGAGAGAGGAGGGGAAGGAAGGGGAATATGTAAGAGGAACGCAGGGGAGGGGATGGAATGAGGAAGGAGGAGGGAAGGGGAGCGGGAGTGAGAGGAATGGGGTGCGGGAGTGTATGAGGCAGGGAAGAAGTTGGAAGATGAGGAGGAGAGAATGGGGGAGTGGAGAGTGTGAGGAGAAGGAGGAGGAGGAGGAGGAGGAGGAGGAGGAGGAGAGACGGTAGTGATAAAGGTTAGGAGGTCGGCAGACAAACAGACAGACAGACAGACACAGACAAATATCTAAATCCAAAGAGAGAGAGAGAGAGCTAATTATCTTTAAGTATCCCTTCCACCTCAGTCTTTGAAATAAAAATTACGTATTACACAACAATAGGCCGTATTATTGGTCACAATGTAGGGGTCTTAACTCATTTTTCTCAGCGATTTATTATGTCTAATGCACCTCACATATCAATATCACACAAGTGGTTACTGATGTACTGAATAAGTAGCAAGGAAAGAGGTGCAAAGAAGCCACCCTCGCCACTTACAATTCGGGCCAATAATTCCTTCCCGATAACCAATACACCTCTTTATCTTTACATTTATCATTAACGTGGATTTTCATTAGTTACCCGTCCTGATAAAGTTAAAATTTATTATTAAAATTTTTCCACGCAAGCGATGCCTCTTCAAAAATAGTCTCCCAATAAAATAAGAATAAAGAAAACGGCGTCCATAGCTTCTACGTTAAGGAAGCTCCCAAACACCTTTTCCTAAGCGATTTATTACACCTTACTGTCCACTTCTCTGCTACTTAAATCCTTCCAACATCGCCATACCCTGCATAAATAACGTACAAATGGATATTAACCAGCCATATCCAAAAATAAATCGCTGGGGAAGAGGCGTTTGGGAGCTTATAACCAATCAGAGTACCAGCCCTAGAGTTAAAACTGACACTGAATAAATAGCACACGAGATTATGCTGACAAAATAGTCACGAATAAGTGCTGTATAAGGACATGAGTTTGTGAATATAGATTGGTGTGTGTGTGTGTGTGTGTGTGTGTGTCTGTGTGTGTGTGTGTGTGTGTGTGTGTGTGAGGAAGGGAGCTAGGGGCGGCAGTCAGGACATCCTCATTAAACACTGTACCACCACCACCATCACAATCACCAATCTATATTCACAAAC
>JAGKTI010017575.1:0-18402 GCA_018397915.1 Birgus latro
GTATCTCCGTTACTGTTTAGAATTTGACTTATGTCGATATAACATTTTCTTTTCCTCAGAATCATCCCAAGAATTGTCTGAAGTCTTATCCTAAGTTCTGAGGCACTATAAATATATGCTTTCATAAATACATATAAAAATACAGTCATTGATACCTATCTGTCTGCTTATCTCTCTCTCTCTCTCTCTCTCTCTCTCTCTCTCTCTCTCTCTCAGTTAGGCTTAACAATGTTTTCGGAGTCCAACCCTCAAATTTACACGTTGACGACTCATCACTTCGTTCCTTAGGCTTCGACCAACTGACAATGAATTTCCACTGCAGATACATTTGTAGCTTTCAAAAACCATATTACTGCACAGACGCCTTCTTTGCACCACTGCTTCAGCATGGTGACCATTATTTCTTGGCGGCCATCTCCATGTGGGTACTGTACAGTTCTGCCAACTGTCAGAATTGTTAACTGTAAGTAGCAATATTTCTTTTAATCACATCTGATCAGTCTAGTCTCAGTTTTAGCAATGCTTTGTGCCTTGAATACTTACTTATGGACTCTGCTGCGTACGTGCATAATGGTGATGTTCCTGTCTCTCTTTCCTTCACCACCACTGATATTCTAAACTACCTGCTCAACGGATGTGTTCTCGTAAGACAGAGGTTTTGTAGCACCGCTCTTGCCAAAATGTTTTGGACAAAACACAATATTTTTTTGCTTGTTCAGAATGTCCTTCATGGAGTCTGTTTCTGTCTAAAGAGTCATTAGGAATTCTTTCTCACATAAAGCCACTCAGGGATCCGTTAAGATGATGATGATGATAAGATTCGCCACACGGGTGTGGCTCGGGCTCAGGGTGGAGAGCCCGTACGGGGGGAAACGCTGATGATGAAGATGATGTGCTTAAGAGTGATGAAAATATGTATGAGAAGGTCTGAGGAGACCGGATTCCCGAAATTTAGCGAGAACGGCCTGGGTGATGTCTCCATAGTCAGAAGGCGTGAGACGTCTTTTGACAGGGTCGAGGCTGGAGTCATGAGAAGGCTGGAGGCTGGAGTCATGAGAAGGCTGGAGGCTGGAGTCATGAGAAGGCTGGAGGCTGGAGTCCTGAGGCTGGAAGTCCTGGTGAACAGAAGAGGAAGTGGAGGGGGGAGGAGGAGAGGGTGGGAGACATGGAAAGTCTGTCTCCATCTCCTCGGCTGGAAGCCGTGATTTCTTCCCCTTCCTCCTCTTTTTCCTGGGTGCAGGAGGAGGCGACGGAGATGCAGGAGCCTCCACAGTGGCCTGGAGGTCTTCCTCAGGAGCACCGTCAGGAGTGGCGGCCCGAACGACAGCAGCTGGTGGTGGTGAAGGAGGGGAGACGTCATCCTCGTCCCGAAGGATGGAAGGCTCGGGAAAGGCGGTCCTCCTCGAGGCTGCTGACGGCGGGCGTTGGTCACAGGTGGCGTCAGGCGTGGAGTGCAAGGACGCAGCGTCCAGGGGCGGAGCAGAAGTAGTGGTGGAGGAGGTACTTGCTTTCGTCAGAGGAGCGTCGAGCTGCAGTCTTCGTCGCGGTGTTGAGCGAGGTTTGGAAGGCCGCAGCGTGGTGGAGGGACGCTCCTGACGAAGGGCAGGCCGCGCATCACGAGCGAAGCTCTGAGGGATGACAAGGCGCGGCAGCCCGTTCTTCTAAAAAATCTGGGGGAGAAGAACAAGCAGCGCCTCCTTGTCACCACCACAGAAAGCCTTCGCCGTCGCGATGCACATGGCGACGATCGTGTCCACTCGTCCGAAACGTCGGGGATCCTTCAGCCGGCCACCACGAGCCGAGGGGCACCGCCGTGAAGGAGCAACGCCCTTCACAGCAGCACCCCCCGGCCCAGTGATGCCCCTAGCCTCGGGACCCTTCGACGTCTGGACGACGTGAAACTCGACCGTCTCGCCCTTGGCTAAAGAGAGCAAGGGGCACTGTGAAGAGGGAGCAGCGATGCCAGAGCCATGTACGAATACATCAGCACCAGTGTCCTGGCGCCGAATGAACCCGTACGCCGCCCCTACGCTGTACCACTTCACAGTGCCTTGAATTAACTCTCCTCC
Source organism: Birgus latro (assembly GCA_018397915.1). Taxonomy (NCBI): domain Eukaryota; kingdom Metazoa; phylum Arthropoda; class Malacostraca; order Decapoda; family Coenobitidae; genus Birgus; species Birgus latro. The sequence continues at coordinate 2,070 of JAGKTI010017575.1, forward strand.
AGCAGGCCCAGTACTGCTATGGTTTGCCCCCCTCAACGGGTCGTAGGCAGTAGCAGATGAGGCCATGGTGAGAGAGGAGAGGAGATGTTGCCGCCACCGCTGCTGGACGAAGTCTATCCGTAAGATAGTCACACTTGCACATAAATTTTCGAACTGTGTAGCCTAGCTCAGAGTTCCCGTTTATATGGAGCAATATGGGATTGGTCAATGTCTGGATAGAAAAGAAAGTTTGTGCTGCGGATATGACTAGTATAGATAAAATACAAGGGAACATCTACCTGACATGTCGAAAAAAACAAGCAAGGGGAAGCTTTAAAAGAAAAAAGGTTGAGGAGACTTCCCGGGAGACTGTTGATGACTTTTTTTTTTTTCCCCCAACAGCTGAGTAACCCCTACAAAATTCTCAAAATTATGCGACATTTCAGGGTAACTGGAACTAGAGTAATGAATGTTTTGGCAAGAGAGATGACGGATATGATAACATCAAAGTAACCGTTGTAATAACGTAACCAATAGCGACCGAAGGGAACTCTCAGATCGGAGTAAAACAGAATATAGATGAACATTCATGTGAGGGCAATCACTGCCGTTCAGAGCGGTTGCACCGCAATTGCAGTGTTAGAACCGCGTCTGCACTACAACCGCACAATTTTAGCTGTCTTGGACCCGCAATTGCACTGCACCAGCAAGACATTGTTTGCACGTGTACCACACCCGCAGCACATGGAACCACATCCACACCGCACCCACTACATATGAATCCACACCGGCACTGCACTGGCAACACATAAAACCACACCAGCACCACACCCGCAAAACATGGAGCCACACCCACACCGCACCGGCAACACATAGAACCAGACCCACACCGCACCCGCAAAACATTGAACCACACCACAGCGCACCTGCACCACATGGAACCACACCTACACCGAACCAGCAGAACAGAACAGCATAATTAGCTTCTCAGTCATATATCCACATACTAGACTGCTGGACTTACGTAATCAAGATCATGCATATACAGTATACTTAACACGATATTACATGCTTCTAAATTAAAGTATGATATAGAAGGGACAAACTTAAACAGAAAACGATTGCAATGAGTTTATTGCAATATGGTTATGTATTATTTTTTAGGCTTTCGTCAGCAATTTTGACACGATTGTGGAAGTTCACAATCCATGCTGATGTAGCTTTTCTTGCTTGCATTCCTACTTCTCTTTACCCTTAGCATTTAAGCTTGATTTCATGAATAAAATATCATCGACACAGGATGACTCGAGGCTTGTTGTCCTTACTGACACTACGTGTCCAGTTAGACTAAAATTTCTTTCCCTAGGTGCACTTGTGGCCATCATACACAGAGCATTACGTGCAGTCCCAGACAGTGTCGAGGGTTGGATCTCGTGTTCTGGAGAATGGGAATGGAACACGTCTGTGTATAAAATTTCTGATACATTTCTAGTTCACTGACGTGTACTCAGAATCATCCGGGAAGTCATCGCATTCATCAACAGCCATGCAAATGAGTTTAGCAGGGAGTGAGAAATTTGATGCATAATGTTGCTCAATCTTCAGCGGGGCTCAGACTGTTGGCAAAAGGTGATGGATTTGGCAACTCACATAGTCAAGAACAAGCTGCCTGTCTGTTGATGAGTGGATTCTCATATCTTTCTGTCTGGGGGGATATTGCAGACCCACAGACCTTGTGTGATATTCTCTATGTCATACTGCAGTTCCCTAAATTCTCATACGCTTAGAATGTTAAGGTGCAATGAATAAAATCTATTCTACCATTTCTAAATACGAAAATTATCTAGACATCACTCATCTTGGCGTACCACGAACGCAGCTTACTGATTCTAACACCCAGGACAACATAAACACTCAGTACTGGAACTGTAGTTTCGGTATTAATGATAAGTTACAACAAGCAGTATGGTACGAGAGTAAGCACTACTGTGAGAGGGGCTGGTACCAGTGAACATGTGTGTGACTGACTGTGAAGTGAGGTTTCTATGCTTATATCGGGCTTAACTGCCCAGAGGTATGTCCGGTCACCAGTTAGCTGGTGAGTTTAATCCGGCCTAATAATTTTCTTAGTAAGGATCTGAGGTGCGGCTAACCCCTCCTAGCTGACGAGTTTAATCCGGCTTAACCATTCTTGGTAGGAATCTAATGGACAGTTAACCCTGCCTGCTTCTGGGGAAGAAATCCCAGGAGCACTGACAGGTGTGGTGAGGCTGCATGGTGACTGCCACTGAATAGAGGAATAGGTAAAGATTAAGTGAATACATAGTGGTACGCAACACCAGCACACGTTTGTTTACCGTTTTTTGTGGTGCGATCAAACACTCTTTTCATTCATACTAACTCTACAAATTTCGCACATGTTCCGCAGTGGAGGAAATAATACAGCATCCGCAGCGTAGTCGCAGAGAATGGAACTGCATCCGCAAGTATTTCCCTGCTGTATCACATAACCGCACCACGGTACGGGATACTGTAACACCTTGCGATGCCATGGTTCCCGCACAGAGCTCTGCTGCCTTTAGCAACTGTTTAGCAAGGAAGTATGAGCATTTACACTTAAAGTGTAACTTTCGTCAAACTAGTTACCATGATTTAGCTAATAAGCCTACCAGTATACTGTATATTACCTATTCTATACTAGATGCCATCTCACAATGTGTGTGTGTGTGTGTGTGTGTGTGTGTGTGTGTGTGTGTGTGAACTTACATGTCATCCTGCTGGTGAACCTTGAATAACCGAATGGGTTGGTTGGTGGATAGATTGGTGGAGTGGATTTGTGGGTGGATAGGTGAGTGGGTGTTGTGGGCTTGGTGGGGGGGGGGAGGTTGAATGGATGGGATGGGTTGGTGGGTGGGTGAGCCTTGGCAGGGGCGGATGGTGGATGTTGTGAGTGGATGGGAGGATGGGTGGCAGGTGGCCGGTTATGTTGCTGGTCACCATAATAACACAGAGGACTCACACAAAATCACGACACCCCCACCCTGGTCTTGTTACCAGTCCTTTCTTGCATTACCTCCCCCCACCTCTGCCTCCCACACTGTCCCAGCCCGGTTGTTGCTGCTGCAGTGTAACCCCAGTCTCTCTGGCCCAACAAATCCATCAACCACAGGGAAGCAACTGTCCCGCCACATCAAGGTGCGGGGAAGAGTGCAAAGTTTTGGTTCCTGGATGGACTGCGCATATGCGTCTTTCCACCCAGTTACCAGGGACAACGTAATAGGCTCCACGGCACTGTAAATAGTTTCCTGGGTTACTGGAAAGCATTAGGCTTGTCATTCAACCTAGAGCCAGCTGAAGTGAAATGAAAAATAATAAAATGTAAGAGGAAGAATGGGAAAAATAGGAAAAGGGGAAGGCAGATACAGAAATAGAATGATAAAGGTCAAGGAAGAAGTAAACAACACTACAGCAAATGAATGAATGATGGTCGCCACCATCTACCTGACTGGTACATAAATGTCATATTCGATGTGGCTGGGGAGAATTCATAAGACGTCGTCCTTAGCAATGCATTCTGCACATTATATCTCGGTATCCTCTTGCTTGTTACTGATATATATTAATATTAAAACGTTATAATTAATACATCAGAGAAAGTAAATGGTCATTATGCAAAATAAATCGCTATGGAAGATGTGCCACGAAACCTGACACGTCACTTAGAATATTGCGTTAAATCTCAGGGCACATGAACAGTTTGCCGAGACGACACCGCCTGTTTTGACTGTACGGCATCCTGAGTCTATGGTAACCAAGCAGTGTGTTGTAGTGTAAAATTGTGCTGGTCAGTAAGATTTCTGAAGACCACATTGTCATACTGTCAGTCTCCCTGTAGTCATATGATTCCAGGAATGCTCATAGGTTTTATATAATCACCAGTCCCCTCAGTCCTATGAAGTATTGATCATTTTATATTTGCTACCTCCAGGTGATATCATTCAGCTTAGACGAATTGGTGAGGCTAAATACAGCACTGATTAATCCCATGATAGAAAAGGTCTCCCCTAATTTGACTAAATTCGTATGAAGGCAGCAAGAGAAACAATGCATCATTAGACTGAGTGGATTAAATTGTGTTCTTCTAGTGTCTGGTCCTGCAGTATCAGGTGGTCTCATGGAGCCTGTATACAGAGCAGTGATATATGGATGCTTGTATCACGGCAGAAATAAATATCGATTCATCTCATTATGATTAATACTGGGACTGTGAGCAATGACTTTCAAAACCCAGTGATGCGATCGCTGGAACTCAACAGTCTTCTTTGAATACTGTGTAAGAGTTTGATAACGGCTCAGTTAAAAAAAGCAGAGTTGTATGACTGTCCGCCATTGTACATAAAAACCGTAGTATGAAAGAGAAAACTATACTACTCAAGAAAGAGCAATGTGCAGCAAGCAGAGGACTCATAGCTCTGACTGACAAAGAGAGAGAGAGAGAGAGAAAGAGAGAGCACCGGGTACCGACTGACTGAGAAAATTGTGCAGTAAGATAGCAGAGCACTCACTACAAGTAATGCTATATATTTACAGACCGAAGTTTACTGTGAACTTATTATGCGTGTCGCTTCAGGCGGCGGGAGCGGCATTGGACGTGCATGCTGTCAGGTGCTGGCCAGGGAGGGAGCCCGACTGGTGGTCACTGATATCAACCTTCAGGCGGCCAAACACACACTAACCCTCCTGCCTGGTGAGTCACTCTTCTGCCTAGTAAGTTACTCTCCTGCCTGGTGAATCATCCTCAAGCCTGATGAGTCACTCTCCTGTTCTTTGCGTCCTATATTAGCCAGAGGTAAAGTTACGTTTGCATGGTGTGCCGTTGTGTTCAATGCAGTACGATGGAAAAAATGGTCAATGTAAATAAAAGTCTGCTGATCTCTCTCTCTCTCTCTCTCTCTCTCTCTCTCTCTCTCTCTCTCTCTCTCTCTCTCTCTCCATTAAAACTTAAGCCTGATTTAAGCTAACCTAACAAACCTTAATAAATACAAGGTTCTCAGTTTACCACGCCACTTCACTTTCTTTAACTAAGAGCACTCTGACAATAACATGAATATTAATACAGTATCAGTTTGTTTACCTTACTGCCTGTTGAAGTGGCATAAAATGGCAATTCAGCACCTGTAATCTGTTATTATCTTGGGCCATCTTTACACGTCCTCTATAGCTCCTTTACCTTAATTCTGACCAGATTTTAGACACTTGATAGCTCAAGACAGTGTTACGTCTCCATGTCCTTTCCATGGCAATACATCGTGACTCGCAACATATTCCGGTGTTAATCATTCTACAGTACTTCCACAGCTCAGCATTCAAGAGGGACAATGATTATATTAGGCCAAGTTTGAGTAGGATGAGTATAGTTTCCCCCGCAGTAGCTCTCTACCTAACTCATGGTTAGATATGTCAACTACTAATTTAAACTAGAGCAGTCCGAGATTACAAACTTCCGCCAAGAGTGAAGTGCACGCATTGTCGGCATTATTTATCAAACAAGAAGCAATGATGGTGAGACTGCCACTTTCTCACACTGGTAGAGAGTCCTTTAAAAATTTTCTGGATCCGGATGATGATCTGGATCACCACTAAAATCTATTGGATCGTTCCTTGGGCCATACCCTAATCCTCCAAAAAAATTTCAGCAAGATCCGTTCACAACTTTTTTAGTACTCCTGCTAACAGACAAACAGGAAAACAGACAAATCAACCAATGCTGTCACAAACGTAATCCCCTTGACGGAGGAAATGAAAGTTCATTAAATACTCACACTCATAGACATAGGTATGTTATTGTTTTTATTTTTATAAATTTGATAAATAAAGCTGTTACATACTATCTTAAACAATGTTTGCCCCACATCCCATATCAAGAATTGCTTCTTGAATACTCCATGATGCCGGCTGCCAGGCCTTCAGGTTCTTAAAATTAATGCATTCAAACACCACAGACAAAAAAAAAAATGTAAACAATATAAATTAATCCTTCATAATCGTATGAAATGTTTTACAAAATACTGTCAAAAAACCAACAGTACAGTGTTAGGTGCAGAAGCATTTAAGTTCATTTGTTCATTAGACAATCAGCCATTTGTCACAAATAAGCAGTTGTTTCTCAGGTTATACAAGGTGCTGGAAATTTAAACGTTTGATCTGAGACACGTCCTCTGCACTTACAACAGTGACAATACTGTATACTGAACTCAGTAAAAAAAAAAAAAAAATACTACAGTAAACACCGCCGGCCTGTTCATTGCATCACACATTATATGCAGTACTTATAGATGAACCATAAAACAAATTGCATTGCACTGTGATTTTTTTTTTTTTTGGTATGTTTGTACTTAATATTTCCACCCACGGCTTTTAGTACACCTATGGAATTATTTTGGATGGCATCAGACTAGCCTTTCTTCCCTTATTCCCCAAACACGAAAAGTGTGCATTGGTGATGTTCTTGATTAACGACTGTTTGTTGGCTTACAATGATATTTTTCTTTGCAGTTCCACAGTTTTGGGGTCACTGGTAGACGAAGGTTATCAAATCAATCTTTTCTTTCATCTGGAGTCCAGGAAGCCCCAGATATAACAAATTACAATTACAACCTGTTTGATATGCAACAGCGTGTAATTGGTGGAAAGTAATATCAGTGATTCTCCAAACGATAAAACTTAAACACTACATCATTACTTTTACTGACATATGTCGGATGAAAGCTGTGAAAGAAACTAGTCACACCAAAATCAGTTCAACATATGATTCCCATACATGTGGTTAATGATATCGTAAGGTTTTTGTGAATAAGATTACCATATCCATTGATATTACTCCCATTCATATTTGTAAAGCATCAGATTCATCATCAAGAACGCTACTGCCTAACTGCCAGACATCCGGATTAATACCTCACAGTTCCCATTTTATCAGTTTACCTTTGTACGAGTAAGTTTCCTCTCTCCCTCTTTCTATGACTTTCTTGTCCTCTGTGAATGAAACGCCAAACGTCTTTATTGTATCTACATAACCAAAAATATTTCCTAACTGGTGTGCATGTTTGTTGTCTGTTCATGGATCAGTAAGGTGAGAGACATCAAGGAACAAATGATTTCATTATCATTTGCTCTTCTCACAGCGGAAAAGCACCGTATCAACTGCGACTTCATAGCTTAATATTAGTCACTCACACCACTCGCACTTCAGCACCCTTCTCTTCTACATTCCACACTGGTGACCTCTTTCATGCTTACCCTTCTTTTCCCCTTTCACCACTCGGACTTCTTTAAAACCTGACTCATAGTCTATCACTAATGCTTGCTATAAATCCATGATAGATAGTTTACATAAACATAATTATATAGAAACTATCGTGATTTGTTCCTTGTCTCTATAAGCTAGGATGATGACCATTTATATTTTGTGTTGTGAAGACCACCTCAGTGTCCACACCATACTAAATATCAAAGAAGGTAAATATCAGTGTTGTAGTCAAGACCAGGCACCTCGAGACAAAGACCAAGACAAAGACCAGACCCTCTAAGACCAAGACCAAGACCAAGATTAGATCATCCGAGACCAAGACCAAGACCAGATCCTCGTAGACCAAGACTAAGACCAGACCCTCCAAGACCAAGACCAAGAACAAGCCATCGTACTCATGGATAGCTGTATCTTCCTCATGTGAAAGCTAGTTTTCGGAAGACTAATTTTCGCACTTCTGCCCTAACGTTCCATACACAACATATTCATCTTTCGTTTATCGTGAACAGTCGAGGGGGACTACCTATTTTTCAGGATAATTACATGAGACTGAAGGGGTTTCGGGATACAGAGGTGGGAAGCAAAAAATTTTCATAAATGTAAAATATATATTTTATTTCCATTAGTGCTCCAAATACTTCTTACGGTCGTACCCACTATTTGTTTAAGAGAACAGTTTTCACAAACTTTCCCTATTGAAAGGGGCCCTCACTCGAGTCTGCTCACTGCCCTTCTTGCTACTACAGATGGTTTATCGGCCCCCAGGTGGCCCCACCACTTAAGTAGGGCTAGAAACGCCACCGGGCCACATGGCCAGGGCCTCCCGCTCATAGGTGAATAAGTTGTATGAAATACGCGGGTGGCTGTGAAACACTAGAAAATATTCTGATTTCTTCTAGAAAGGTTATAGAAGTCACTGCAGGCGTCCGTGACAGCCAGCTGAAAGCTCTGAAGGGTCATAATTCGAAAGTTTGGAAGCCACTTGTTTGTTTGTTTGTTGAATATTCGGCCCACAAACATGGTGAGCTACGGGCAAACAAAGAGCCCGTCAGAGAAGCAGCGAAAGAGAAGAGCACAAAGCGAAAAAAAAAAGAAGTGAAAAACGAGCATAAAAAGCAGTAAGTCAAGAGACGGCGAGCGTAGCGTGGAGGCAAAGGGCAAAGGGCTTAAGGGCAACACAGCCTGCAGCAGGAGGAAACAGTCTGATCATTCACGGCTGATCATCAGAGTCAGTGATGTCGGTGTAGTCGGAGTCCAGATCCAGATCCTCGTAAATCTCCAATTCTTCTGAGTCTCTGGAGCTAGATGGACAGCCCAGCTTCTTCTCGAAGAAAAGTCGAGTGCAACGGAGATGCTGCGCTCGATTTTAGCCGCGACGAGCGCAGCAGCAGACTCGGGATCGAGTGCTGAGCCGACAGGACCAGGTGGTGAGGTCAGGGCAGTCTGGGGCTCAACAGGTGGAGGATCTGGGGCAGTCTCAGGTGGAGAGGGAGAGGCAGCAGGCCTAGCAGCTGTCGGGAGGCCCACACGCTCAGCAGCAGATGGAGAAACCACAGGGGAAGGGTCCTCGACATCAAGGTGGTCAGACGGAACAGGAGAGGCAGCCCATTCCCCCGCAGCTGTTGACTGCAGCGGGTGGACCTCAGTGACGGTGGTAACGACGTCCATATCCGAGTCCGTGGTCGGTGTCGGGTCAGTGATCGTGAAGCCAGTCGTCCTGTTGAGGAGACCGTCCAATCGCAGCCGTTTCCGCGGGGTACTGCGAGGCCGAGGTGGAGGTGGCCGTGGCTTCGGCTGCGGCAGCGGCTGCGGCCGCCGGGGACAACGCTTCTGCTGAAGGAAGGAATATGCATTGCCAGCAAAGCTCCGAGGGATGACAAGTAGTGGAAGCCCGTTCTCCTCGAAAATCTGAGGGAAAAGAACGCACAAAACCGCCTTGTTACCCCCACTAAAAGCCCCTGCTGTTGCAACGCACATTGCAATGATGGGTGTTTATCTCCCCAGAGCACCTCGGACCCGTAGGCCGGCGTCTCTGGGCCGCGAGGCGCCGCTGTGCATGAGCAGAGCCCTGCACAGCAGCACCTCCTGGCCCAGTGACATCCTTAGCCTCAGGACCCTTAGGCGACTGATGGAGACGAAACTCCACCGTCTCACCCTCGCCGAGAGAGCGAAGAAAGTGCCGTGGATTCGGTGCAACGATTCCGAGTCTGTGCACAAATATATCAGCACCGGTGTCCCGGCGCTTAATGAACCCGTACCCAGACTTCACGTTGAACCAAACCACGGTGCCAGTGATCGTCGTGGCTCCAGACGGCTTGGAACTACTGCTGGATGCCCCCCTCAACGGGTCGAAGGCGGTTGCAGTAGGAAGAGAAGCCGCTCTCTGATGGGGCATAGTGACTGGCTAGATCAAGCGCTGGACTGGAAGGTTGAAGCCACTGATGTCTGACTTGGCCCCCATCGCTCTAAACTCTTGGCTACGCCCCTGCAACTGAGGAAACATATTTGCAGAATTTAATATATGCGAACAACCGAACATCTAGGTAAAATATTTCTGCTTTCATTGCTTCATTGCCATGAAGAAACAAACGTAGGAAAGTAGACATTTTTGTAGTTACGTTTTCCGAGCGTTATAGCTAAACCCGTGGTGTATGTGTACGAAGGATGCGGGGATTGCATACACCATACACGTATATGATGTACACCTGAAAGCACTAGTTTCTCCCCCCCCCCCCCTTTTAGCCCGAATCCCCGCCCGTGTCGCAACCGAGCATTCCAACCCCCCCCCCCCCCCCCCCCCCAACCCCAGTGTAAACGCTGTTGGATAGATGAGGAACGGCCAAAGCTGGAGATGTTACAATGTGTCATGATTGTTTTTATAGACAATCAGAACCAGTAGGAGTGAGCATATAAAGGTATTTAATGTGTAACATATCAGAAGACACGAAAATGAAAGAAGACCTACAATGTATTATGTGTTCTTGTCTATATACTTAGGTCCTATATTATAATGTTACAAATAAGTACAATATAGTGAACAACATCTGTTGAAAGATATATCTTTTCTTATCCATTCTCGCTCCAACTCCACCACCCTATTCTCTGGGTTCCTGTCTCCACAAAACGTCCTCCAGTCCGGCCCGTTGTTAACATAAACTAAGATAATGACATGACCGGTCAGGTATTGATCATACAAATATTATCATGCACCTTCGTATTAAGCACGAACAAATGAATAACATACAATACCTCGGTATACCTGCCAACTATTTCATCCTCTTGTAAGCTGTTACGTGATATACACACTGCAAGTTGGACCTTGTGTTACAAGGACATACGATTGTTTACCGTTAATACCGGTTATGTGTGGTTTTGGACGTCCATTAATTCATATTAGGATGACAATTTAAGCCTTACATTATAAACACGTAAGGTTTATTTTCCTGTCATTACTGGATGAACGAAACGAATCAGGGATAGGCTCTGATGAACCACAAACCTCTGCATAAACGAAAGTATTCCTACCTCTCGTCACAACGGTGACACAATGTCATTATATATATGACTGAAAGTGGGTCAATAGTATACATAATGACACTGTGTCATTGTTTTGACAAGAGATCAGCATATTTTCGTTATGGCAGAGACTTGTGGATCGCCAGAGCCGATCCCTACTTCGTTTGGTTCATCCAATAATGGCAGGAAAATAAACCTTCCGTGTTTGTAATGTAAGGCTTCAACTGCCACGTTAAGATGAACTGATGGACTTCCAAAACCACACATAATCTGTGTTAACGATAAACAACTTATGTCCTCGTAACACAAGTCCAATTTGCAGTGTGTATCTCACGTAACACTTACAAGATGAAATAGTTGGCAGATATACCGAAGTATTGTACCGGGTATGTTATTGCTTTATTGGTGCTTAATACAGAGGTGTATGATAATATTGTACCGGGTATGTTATTGCTTTATTGGTGCTTAATACAGAGGTGTATGATAATATTAGTATGATCAGTACCTGACGGGTCATTTCATCATTACCTTAGTTTGTGTTAGTTAACAAAGAGCTGAACTGGGGGACGAGAGGGTAAAAGAGCCTTTTTGTGGAGACTGGATCCCAGAGAGTATGGTGGTGGAGGTGGGAGCCAGACTGGATGAGAAAAGACTGTTCACTATACCATACATACAGTATTTGTAACATTATAATATAGGACGTAAGTATATAGACAATAACTCATAATACATTGTAGGTCTTCTTTCATTTTCGTGCTTTTCTCATATGTTATGGATAACGTTACAGTATTACACATTAAAAATCTTTATATACTTACCCCTACTGGTTCTGATTGTCTAAAAAAAACAATCATGATACATTGCAACATAACCAGCTTTAACCGTTTCACATCTATTCAACACCGCTTACACTGGGGTTGGGGTAGGGACGGTGGATGGGGGGGTGTTTGATCGCCCGGTCGCTCACTGGCCACGACTCCGGTTACTAGGGGTGGGAGAAACTAGTGCTTTCGGGTGTACACGGAGGTGAACAGAGCTGCAAACATGCGTGCGTGCAAACGGAAATTATCAGTGCGAGAATGGTCACGTCATGCATGCTCTCTCGACTCGCACGCACTGTATCGGCGCTCGCAGGTCTCGGCTCATGCATCATCACCGCAGCGCTGGCCAGGCAGTATCTATAGACAGTACAACGCCGTATGGCTCGCCGTGAATCGAATCAGCCATGATTTTTCTCCGTGTATGATCATAAATTCCGACCTTCCCCACGCTGCGATGCACTGTGTAATGCTGGTCTCGACCCGGTCTCGAGCCAAAACACCGAGACCAGAAGCTTCAAGACCAAGAATGAATGAATGAATGAATAAAAATTGACTTGGCGGCGCAACAGCAAGGGACATATGCCGCCGAACACAAAAACTGTAAAGAAGTCAGCATGATGTAAAATCCATAAAAGGAGGAGACATAGAACACTCCAAAACTGAAAGACAAATATAAGTGAAAAACACCATAGAGTTATAAGAACAACATTAAAATATAAATTAAAACGAATTGAGCGCTATAGCTTCCTCAGTAGGCCAGCATGGGTTAAAAAAGAGAAAGTGCCTCCTTTTGCAGTACAAGCCTCCTCCCCAAGCACCAAGGAGAGAAGGTAGGACCCATCACCAGTCCAGCACCTTGAAAGGTACCGCTGACGAAGGTCTCCCAGACTGGGGCACTCCACAAGAAAGTGCCGTACTGTCAAAGGAACTAGGCAATCATCACAAAAGGGAGGGGGAGCCCTCTCCATTAAAAAACCATGGGTCAGCCTAGTGTGACCAATCCGCAGGCGAGCCAAGGCTGTCTCCCACTGGCGGGACATTCCTACATACCCTCCATTACCCAGGTCTTGACGAATACTGCGAAGCTTGTTTGACCCAACGGCATCCCACCTCTTCTGCCAACAAGAACGCGCAGCCGTCATACTGGCTACACAGAGATCCTCAAACGGGACACGGTAATTAGGAGAGAATTGGCGTGATGCAGCAGCTTTCGCTAAGGAGTCAGCTCGTTCATTGCCCATAACCCCTACATGGGCAGGGACCCAACACGTCTTTACAGAGTACCCACGCCTATTCAACAAGTAGAGCCACTCTAGGATGGCCAAGACTAGGGGATGAGATGAGGAGGTACAAGACAAAGCTTGCAAGGCACTGGCAGAGTCACTAAAAATGGTAAAAGAAGATGGAGGTAAACTAAAAATCAATTCAACTGCAACTAAAATAGCAGTAAGTTCAGCAGTAAAAATGGATGTGGAAGGAGGGAGACTCCCGCCACGGCTAAAATCATTAAGAATGACGCCAAACCCAGTCCCAGAATGGGATTTGGACCCATCTGTATACACAGGGATTGAGTCACTGTGGGTAGTGGCATGTTCCAAAAAGTAAGAGAGGGCCGTCTGTGAGGAAAGGGAGGTCTTTCTCTCTGGGAAGTAAACACACGGTTGAATCTCTGGAAGAAGCCATGGAGGCACTCGGGAAACACGCACTGGGCAAACAGGGGAGGAGGGAAAACACAGCTCCTCCATGGCAGCCCTTACTCTGTACCCAAAAGGGTGGGGATGGTGGGGATGGGTGTTGTAAAAGTGGTGAAGAGTAATCTCAGAGACAGCCCTGCTACACAGAGAGTTGGGAAGACGGTGGAGGCGGTGCCAACACCGCACTAATAAGGACTGTCTACGGATATCCAATGGTGGCTCATTTGCATCAACCAACAGACTAGGTATCGGTGACGAGCGGAAAGCCCCAGTAGACAGACGGATCCCAGCATGATGGACTGAATTTAATGGGCGCAGCCGTGCCTCCGAAGCAGACGAGTACACCTCACATCCATAGTCTAGTTTGCTCCTCACTAAGGTACGGTAGAGGTGTAGCAGGGTAGTTCTGTCGGCGCCCCATGACAGGTGGGACAAGGTCCGTAGGAGAGAAAGGGCTCGATGACATGACTGACGTAAAGAACGGATATGAGGGACCCATGTCAACCTCCTATCGAAAATAAGGCCAAGACACCTTGCCTCACCTACAACTCGCACTCTCTGGCCGTACAATTGGAGGTCTGGGTCTGGATGTATACCTTTCAAATGACAGAAATGTAAGGCCACTGTTTTAGTTGGTGAAAAACGGAAGCCATGCATGGTAGCCCAGTGTGTGACCCTGTCCAGAGCAAGCTGCATTCTGCGCTCTGCCACAGCCATTCGGGAAGCAGCAAACCATAGTGTTAAATCATCAACATACAGAGAGGCAGATACTCCTTTTGGAACTGATGCTGCAACACCATTCAACGCAATTGCAGAGTCGCACTAAGGACACTCCCTTGAGGCACCCCTTCCTCCTGAGGGTAAGACGGAGACAAGGTGGCACCAACTCGAACCTTAAATTTACGATCACGAAGGAAATCGATTAGAAACAGGGGCACGATACTTTCTAAAACTAGACTGAAGATTAGAAAGAGACTCATTCCTTTCGAGGAAATATGTAAGGCGAGTATTAACCATTTTTTCAAACAGTTTGCACATGCAGGACGTCAAAGCAATCGGCCTATATTCAAGAGGACTGTACCCTGCTTTCCCTGGCTTTTGGAATGGCAATACAATAGCTTCACGCCAAGAGGTGGGTAAAGAAGAGTTCCTCCAAATTCTATTAAAAAGGTTGAGGAGAGAACACTGTGTATCCTCATCCAAGTGCTGAAGCATCGCATATGGTATGTCATCCGGCCCTGGAGATGTGTCATGACAAAGGGAAAGGGCAAACTGTACCTCGTGAGAAGAGAAAGGGAGATTGTACATTTCCCTATTCTCCGAACAGAAGTTCAGCACCTTAGCTTCCTCCAACTCTCTGTGTCTAGGAAACGTTGAAGTGGCAGCAAGACCAAGACCACATCAAGCGAGACCAAGATCAAGACCAAGATCACATCAAACTGGTCTCGAGACCTACAACACTGGTAAATATCTCAATAATTGCAAGTGTCAAGCATGTACCCTTAAGGATTCTTCTTGTAACATATAAAAACTGATTAAGAAATAGCAATACCTGTATCAACAAGAATGGAAAGCATGATGATGGAACGAGTTTATGGTGAGTGTGAACTGGCGTAATGAGGGAGCAGACTTGTTGATGGTTAGGCAGCTGGTGTCACTAATGATGAATCTGATGCTTTACAATATGAAGGGGAGTAATATCAATGGATATGGAAATTTTGTTAACCAATAGCTAAATATCTCACGAACCACATGCATGGAATCATAACCTGAGTTTATTTTAGTGAGGCAAGATATAAGGTTGCGAGTTGATGACACAATCACTTTTGTCATTACACAGCTTTCATCCGACACATGTCAGTAAAATTCATGACTTAGTGTTTATACTTTATCGTTTGGAGAATCATTGACCTTACTTTCCACTAAATATTCCTTGCTCGTATCAGACAGACTGTTATTGTGTTATTGCATGGAGATGTATCATTTTTATAGAAGACTCATGCAGGGTTTGATCTGATAGCGTTACACCTCACAGTAACATTCTCTGTATTGTGGGAGGCATAATGAGCGCTAACTATTTTCTGTTTGATTGACCTGTGCGCCTGAAATGTATGGGGCGACTAGGGTGAGTTTGATCCGCGGCTGCTGAGTGGCCGCCGATGATGTTATCGCGACAGACGGCAAATGATCGATAATATTTAGTTTTAAATACTTCCCTCTTGTGTTCCTGGTAATAAAACACTAAGCTGCTCATAAGAAACACAAATAATATATTTTATCTGTTCTTTTATTAATCAAGATAACGGTCTGTATACTTTAATTTCTATAAATAAGCAAAGAGTACTTGCCGTGATGAATAAATGCTCATATCCATGTCGATGGCGGCACTCTCGCCGAGGAGCCTTCAAATCATGACTTTAAATCTATTAGTATATTACGAAGTTTTTATGTTAGTTTGCTTTACTCGTGTAGTAATGCATGTATAATCTGCACGGACACCACACTGACATGCGGAGGTGCATGGACGAAGGAGGACTAATGGACCATGGTAACTGTCTGTGAAGCGTATGCCGTGAGTCAGACACATGAAAAAAAAAAAAAAAATCAGACCTTAGCGAAATGAGTGGCTACCCCTTATTCGAGAATGTTTGTGCAACAACGGAAATAACTCAGTATGTTAGCTTAATAAAAACAAAGGTATTTGCAGGATTTTCTTTTTCATTGGAAGAAGATAAACTACCTCTTGAATTTCTTGTATAGAAGACATTACGGTTGTAGTGGACAGCAGAGATTATAAGTACTGGATTCCAAGGAGAGGAAACAGACAGCGTTGGCTACAGAAAAAAGTTATGGCGAGGGAACACCTTTTTGACGAATTAATAGTGAAAATAAACAGCAGTGATGAAATAATGGAGTTATAATAGCAACAACAGTGAAAAGACTGATAATACCCTCTAGCACATAGCCTACTCTTGTTACGCTTTCTGACAAGTATAAAAAAATAATGTTTCTTT
>JAGKTI010017576.1:0-18401 GCA_018397915.1 Birgus latro
TTCTTCCTTAGCCTTGATGTAGTGCTGCCTACTTCTTCCTTAGCCTTTATCATTCTTTTTCTGTGCCTGCCCTCCTTTCTTCCTATTTCTCCTATATTTCCTTGACTGTCACTTCTTACTGCTTTTCTTTCCTTTACAGGTGGCATTACATTGAGTGACAAGCCAAATGGTTTCCTGTAAGCCAAGAAACCATTTACAACGCTGGGTGGTAACCATATAACCAAACCATACGTGCTCCCTACGTTGTCAACAAGTGGGTTGGTGGAGGGTTAGTGCCCCTCCCCGTAAAAAAAAAAATAACTCAAAGTCAAATGGCCACCCCTTACGGGATTATGGTGTCTGGCAATAGATAGATAGATAGATCAGGCACCACTCAAACCAACTTGCCGAAAATGACTACCCTGACTAGGCTGACTTTTTATTTTGACCCTGGGCCGCACCTACTGCAGCTGAATGTTTATTAATATTCATATCCTGGAATACTTTTTTTCTTCACAGAATACACTTTCATATCCGGAAAGTGCAAAATCATTACTCTTCTAAAAAAGGGGACAGGTATTGGTTGTACAAGCGATCAAGAACAATGTTTGCGCTTTGGCGGTAGGGCATCGGTGGACTTTAAAACATTCCACTGAGTTTGTTTTCAGTCTGCTGAGGGTATGTACATTTTTCGTCACTGCGAATCATACATAAGTATTGTTCAAGACGTAAGCATTCACTTACTAAAAGCCATTGCGACGGATGGTGATGTACAGTCATGGACAGAAGTTCGCTTAGGTCTACTACACACTGTGGACATGTTCGTCACTTTCCTATCTAACGAATCACATCACTAGACTATGGGCCGAGAAATAAGCCACGCCTCTCAGCATCGGAATATTACCCAGCAACGGAATGTGATAAACTGAAAACGGTGAAATAGAATGTAAACTTTTGTCTCCGACTATACTTAATTACTTGTCACTTCTCCGTCGCTTCCCACTGCTTTGTTATTGGCTCATGTTTTAATGTATAACAATAATTCTATGCAGCTTTATTGAAGTATATTGTGAGAGTGGTGATGTTAGATAACTTTTCATGATTACCAATGAATGGCAAGTAGATATGTGGTTGTAAGACGGGAGTAATAGCTATGGCCTTTGGAACTGTTATACCCACCAACTGCATCATTCATTATGTTTTACGGGAGGCCATTTATGCACGTTAAGGTGGTTTGGGCATGTGGAGTGAAAGACTGACGAGGAGAGTGTATGTGAGTGAGGTGGAGGGGGCGAGAGGGAGGGGAAGGCCTAGGATGAAGGCTGATCCATGCAAGCATGGAACATGTCCTTTTAGAAAGTATGCATCCACTGTATATATTTTGCTATCTGACAAATTCATGATATGCTTTGCCTGTGCAGACCTGTGGTACCTGTACAGAGAAAGCTGACTTACCCTGCTGTGGTACATTGCAGGTCCAGTGCACTTGTGATGTATTGTTGCCTGTTTTATGAATCCTGGATGGTATGAACTTGTGGTATGTTTTGTGTGTGGGCTGCGACTTCTCACTGTCTGCGTATGTTGCCAATACAGTATAGTAATACAGTCTATCTGCATGACAGCAGAAATGCATAGTACACTATCCATAGCATAGCATGTATGCATATGAGTGTTGCATGTACTGCACTGATTTACATTTATACAACTGGGTGTATGATATTTCAGGTAGCTACAATATGTGGTGTGAGAACAAGAATGGAACTAGGTCCTTTTATACCTGTATAAGGCAGCCAGATGTGACCCAGCCTGACTTCACCACACCAGAGCTGCTGATGACTCTGTTAACTCTACCTGTGAGGTAATGTGTGTGAGGTCAGGCTTACTATGGTTACTCTACTCTTCTTGGCTTGCTTCTGGGTTAAGTTGGAACATTACAGACTTGCTCTTATCTCATCTGATATACATTTGCTCCATACAAACTAGACACATTTTACTTTTGTGGTAGTAAGTACGGTAGGCGCGGAAAGTGTTGACGCCATCTTAAAAAAAGAAAACATTCTTGTGGTTAGCAAGGAGAATCAAATAAATTAACACTCACCATTGAATTTAGTATTTACTGGCATTCACCTTCACCTTTATTATCTTCTTAAGGCGTCTGGGGAGACTGATGGCGTAGTTTTGCAGAACAGACGGACTAAAACTGCTCCATAGCTGCAGCCTCAAGTTTAGGCAAAGATGATGTGTCCATACTACGCAGCTGCCGCTTCATGTGCGCCCATAAATTCTCAATGGGATTGATATCTGGGCTGTTTCCGGGCCAATCTCGAATAAAGGGAACCTCACAGTCTGTTAGCCACTGTTTCACTGACTTTGCAACATGTGCAGGGGCAGAATCTTGCATAAATACTCTTGCCTTGGTTTTATCAAAAGAGTCACTTAAAACATCACATAAGAGCTCCAAATAATTGTTCTGGTTCACTTTTTCATTTGCAGGTAGAATTACCAACCTACCAACACCATAATATGTAAAGCAGCCCCAAGCCATGAGTGAGGCTGGGTATTTAACAAACTTGGAAGTGTACTTAGGATCCAGGGGGTCACTGCCTGGTTTGCGGTACACTCGTGATGAAGGGGTACCAGTGACAGTAAATGTTGACTCATCACTCCAAAGCACAGTTTTCCATTGCTCCTCACTCCAGGCAAGATATTTCTTACAAAAATTTACTCTCTTTTTCTTCTGAAGTGCAGTTAGCAGTGGTTTTTTACGAGCACATAGACTCCTGTAGCCCAGATCGTCATGCAACAGTTGCTGCACACTTCTGACAGACACATCTGCCAGCAACTGTGGGTTCTTTTCTTTTAAATCCCGTGCTGTTAGCCTTGGATCCTTGCTAACTTGCCTTGAGATCAGCTGACGGGTCCTGAAGGTTGTCTTACGAGGTCTCCCAGGCTTGGGAAGTGGAGTGGGAGGAATGGCCTCCCCACTGTCCTTGAACCGCTTCACCAGTCTCTGCACTGTCCTCAGTCTAACACCATCTGATTTGCAATAAATGGGAGTTTGTGGCCAGCTTTGTATAAAGTAATCACTTCCACACGTTTGTCCTTGCTTGTGGTTACTTTAGGCATGATGAGAATGTGGTAGGTAACCAAATAACTGTGTTATTTGAGTCAAAACATGCCCTCGTGGTGCATCACACACAGAGACAATCCTCCTCCTGTGGCTGCCCAAACATTACTGAGCCTGCTCCTGTGGTGCCAAACCTATCAAGCAGAGTTGCCAGCTCCCGTTGAAAAAGCATCAGCTCATTTCGCATCACAGGGGAAAGTAGTATTGACCCTACTTCACTTAACGCGAAAAAGAATGACGTCGGCAAAAAAATGTCAATACTTTCCGCGCCTACTGTATAGTATGTTTCAGTACAGTATACAGTATTGGACTTGTATAAAATTTTATAATACAGCTAATTCAAAACTAAGTAGTCTTGTGCTTTTTGTTTTTATTTTTAATGCTCAAAACAATGGTAGTAAACATGTGTTCAGTATTACTTTATAAGAAAATTACTCCACAGATGAAAATCTACATTTTTCCTTCTGTCCATATTAATAAAGAGCCTTGAGTAGAAATATTTTCCATGTTTTTGTTTATACAAGCATTCCTGATATATTTTCGACCTATATGATGACAGGAGGTTCCCCTGAGGAATATGTAGCTTTGCCTCATCATGAATCAGTCCATTGTAATTTTTTTCTTTATCTTTAATCATGCAAATATCTGATGCATTTATTCAACTTAGGAGAGATCTGTAGTGAATAGTTTAATTAAAGTTATATCTAATCTCTCCACTTCAAAAAGTGTTCCCTAAACTGTATGAAGTTAGCTGATAGCAGCAAGAATTAAATCAAAAGACATCATCAAATTCAAGGAGTTAAAGGGATTCACTAGCATGTTAAAAGGCAGCAGTATTCACAAGGTTCTGGTAATGTCAACCTTCAGTATGGTGCAAATGGGCTTGTACAATACACTCCATGATTTAACGGACAATATACAACTATCTGTCCAGGTATTGTGAATTTGTGCCATGAGCTGTAACATATCATTTACATTTTATTATAGTATGGTAAAGGTGTTTGAGAATTAAGGTACAGTAGCCGGCATAGAAAGATTTGAAGCTTCTCTTCTTTTATAATTTATTTTGCATTTTCTCTCGCCTGCTGTTTATATAATTTTAATATTAACATAGCATTAACAACATAAAGGAGGATACTGAGGTGCAATGTATAGTTTAAATCACCAAAGAATAGATGTTACAAAATCTCCAAAGCCACTTAGAATACCACCATTTTTCCTCAGCCAACAGGACTAGGGCACAGATTAATTTTAAGGTGTCTCCTGTTATGTACAGTACATTCCAGGCAGGGCTCATTCATGTATCTTCCTCTAGACAGTAGGGAACCACCAGCCTACAGTCTTTTACAAACCAGGGTGTTTGGAAAGTACTGTAATGGGTATTAGAGCAGTTATTCCATATTCAAAAATTATTAAGAGTTAGTTGAATCCTTTTAATACTGAGATAATGGTCTAATGACAGTTCATTTTTGTAGGTGAGAGTGAAAGCAGTTGTGAATCAGAAGCACCAAGTTTGTATTATTAGTGAAGAACTGACGTCTTCACTTCTGCCCAAGACAATATCCCCTGTACCTCACATCAGCACATCCCATAACAGTGAACAATAAGTCACACTCCTCTAGTAACAGATAAATCAGAGCAAAAACTGTTTGCAATTTATGTGGCAGGGGTCAAATATAGTACAGTAACTGTTGTGATATGCACTACTAATGGCTATCAGTGTGGAGAACAGTTAAGTCTGGCACTCATTAGACAGATGAGGATAGAGAGGGGGAGAGAGAGAAAAGTATACTTTTGACAGATGCAGTACTACAGTAAGAGAACCTCAAGTGTTGTGATGAAGGTGGGTGAGAAAAGACCAGATGATAAATTTGATAATGAAAACAATGGCAAGATGTCAGCCTGGGACAATGATGATAATGTGCCAGACTCGGGCAGAAACGTGACCTGGGTGAGTAAGGAAGAACAAACTGATACATTTGGTTGTGAGGAAGATGGTGAAGTATGTGTTGTGGACTCTGTTGGAAGTGTGATGGAACTGGATGAAGAAAAACCAGCTGATAAATTTGGTTGTGAGGCTGGTTTAGTGTCCATGTGGGATAATGATGTTCAAGACACTGAGGGACCAGGAACAAAAGTGAAGAAGTTTGAGTGTCAGGAGTGTGGCAGACAATTTGTTTATAAGTGTAGCCTCAGCAAGCATTCAATAACCCATTCAGGAATCAAAAGGTCTGAGTGTTTGGAGTGCGGGAAATGGTTTGCCCGTAATGATGTACTAAGCCGGCACTTATTAATTCATTCTGAGGTGAAGAATTTTGGTTGTGAAGTTTGTGGTAAGATGTTTAAAACTAAGGGTGAATTAAGAATGCATGTTCTCACTTCCTTAAAAGAAAGAGACTTTGAGTGTTTGGAATGCGGTAAGCTATTTACAACTAAAATGAACCTAACAAAATATAAGGGCAATAAAAAATATGAGTGTTTGGACTGTGGTAAAGGGTTTATTGCTAGGAAGTACCTTACTAAACTTCCGCAAGTTCATCTATCTACTTATTTATTGCCAGATGCCTTAATCCCGTAAGAGGTAGCCACAAACAAATCGCCTCCACGTCACTCTGTCCCCCGCCATTTCACTGTTCTGCTCCCAGCTCACACCCCCCTCATATACCTCTCCACTCCATCCCTTCATCTCATCCTTGGCCTCCCCCTCGCTTTCCCCCCCCCTCCACCTCACTCTCATACACTCTCCTTGTCAGTCTCTCACTCTCCACATGGCCAAACCACCTTAACCCGCCCAGTCCCGACCGATTTTTTACAACACCCTCAGAACCCGACTCCCTCCCCCCAAACCCCCACTTTTGGTGAGAAACATCGAAAATTCATAGAGAAATTGCCCTCCTGAGCTTAAAAATGTTGATACAGGTGTCATTCAGCCTTACGTTTTCCTTCTTTTTCAGGGTACCTGGCTAAAGAAAACGAACTATGGAAGGGTTAACTAATTCAAGCCACTTTAAATTACGTATTTATTTATGTATTTGGTACAAATTTATGTGTATTACAAGTCTATATTGGTTAGGGTTAACTAATTCAAGCCACTTTAAATTACGTATTTATTTATGTATTTGGTACAAATTTATGTGTATTACAAGTCTATATTGGTTTTCACACAATAACATAGGCGATAAAAGCACTGTTCACTCACCCAAAACCCAAGTATATGGCACCTTCCTTTACGACATTACCACCTCATCACTTCTGTTTGTTTCTACCTCTAGCTTCTTTGTCCTCCACCTCAGGAATCACTTTCACCGTGAATTTTGTCATTGGAGAGACCATGGGGCAACATATCTTTACTGGCCAGGTTACTACTAACAGGTGAATTGCCCAGTGTGGGGGGAGGGGGGGGTCAGGTGGGGCCAGGCAATATCCCTGCTTGACAGCAGGTAGAGGAAGGTCTCCCATATATGCCTACCAAAAATCACCCGCGAATGTTGAAAAATGTGCACACGATGGGCCTTGCAATTGAGTGACATACGATGCACGTCAGTGGGTCTGTCCACGGAAAAAAGTAGTGACATGCATCGTACGTCGGTGGGGCTCAGCAGGTTAACGTGTTTCTCCTAACAATTCCTATCACATCCACATCCATACCACAATACAATGTTTCTTCACTACCTCATTTGTCAATCTGTCTTTCCATGTGACCCTACATGCTCCTCTCAGATAACTCGTTTCCACTGCTCTCGCTCTTGACTTCTCTCCCTCCAGCAGAGTTCCAAGCTTCACTTCTATATGTTAGAGTTGGTATCACAATACTGTCATGTAGCAGCTTTTCCACTTCCCTGTTTCTTATCAATGCTTTCAAGGAATCAGCAACCTTTCTTGCCTGCTGCACCCTTTCAAGCTTTTCACCCTCCAAACTTCCATCCTTACTCCATCACACTACCCAAGAACTTAAGTTCATATTCAAGAGAAAAAATATGAGTGTGTGGAGTGTGGTAAATGGTTTACTCACAAAGGCTCCCTCACATACCACTTACTACTTCATTCAGGAGCGAAAAGATTTGAATGTCGGGAGTGTGGCAAGCAATTTGATCGTAATTTTAAACTCAAACAGCATGTGTTAATTCATTCTGATGAGAAAAACTTTGTGCTTAGAATGTGGTACACTGTTTAAGACAAAAGACTGTTTAACTCAGCATGCAGAAACTCATTCAGATATTAAAAAGTTTAAGTGTGATGTGTGTGGTAAATTATTTAAGAGAAAGAATGAAGTGGGTGTACACATTGCCCTACACTCAGATGTCAAAGAGTTTCAGTGTGTAGAGTGCGACACAATATTCCACAGAAAAAGCTACTTGACCCAGCACCTGACATCTCATACAGGGGAGAAAAAGTATGCGTGTTTGGTGTGTGGGAAATGTTCAGCAGGAAGCAACACCTCAATCGTCACTCATTACTCAAAAAAATCTCACGTTTCCAGTTTGAAAAATCTCTCCTAAGTTGCATCATTCATTACTTTATTTATGGTAACTTTTGTGGCTCAATCTCACTCCTGTAGTCTGAAGAAAAAAAAGATCTAAGCTGAATAATATAATCTGTGCTGTGGTGATGTTTATTGTTGTTTATTCTCACTGCTAACTAGATAATTTTATTCAGCTGAGGAGAGCATCCATGGTACTGAAGTGAAGATGTGAAGAAATCTAAATATGATATTTGTGGTAAACTACTGTACTTAAAATTTAATATAAGTGGCTATTCACCTTGCCCTCCATTTGAAGTCAAAGAGTTTTAGCGACTGGAATGTGGGAAATTGTTCAGCAGAAATGCTACAGTCATCACTTATTACTTCATTCATGGTAACATCTTTGGAACAAAAGACAAGTTGATGACATATCTTGTCAACCTCACTTGAGTAAAGAAAAAGAGTGAGTGCCTAGAGTAGAGTGCACTGCTTAGTTACCAATGTAATCCAAACAAAGGCTCTTTACCACAACTAATTTACATGTGAGGTATGAGGGCTATCATTTGCACACCAGACCTCATGCTGCCTGGCAGGGTGCCATCCTCACACTTGTCAGAGGCAGTGAGAGCAATTTCAGGCCCCAAACACAATACTTTTGTACAATTTGCTCTTTACACATCACTAGCACTTAATGAACATGTATATCTGTTCAGTGCAGTTCATGCACAGTATGGATCCACACATGTACTACAAACACAAATACCATACAATACTATAGCACACAGGTATGTGACACATGCAGCACCTCCACAAACATTCCCCCTGTCACACCTAATACAGATCTCCCACCCATCGCAATGATCCCCCTAGTAACACAACCACTGCCACCACAACTTAGCCCCTCTGCACAAACACATCACCTACAACACAGTTCTGCACTATACTCTGTTTTTTTTATTGAGGCGAAGATGCACTTGACAGGTTGGTGATAACTGGCTGAATGCAACATGTCCAAATAACATTTACTAACTCAAATTTCCCCCTCATATATATGTTGTCAATTAATAACAAAGAGATCATGAAACAATGTTCCATTCAGCCAATCATCACCAACCTGTCAAGTGCATCTTCGCCTTGATAAAAAAAAAAACTGATGTGCATTGCCTTGAACATACAATGTAAACTCAGTGTCAATGGCTTCCACTCAGAACTCCACAGACTGATGACTTGTTTCACAACATAACATATGCATTGCACTGCTAGAAACAAAGCTCACATACAAAACTCCACACATTGGACACTATTCACGCACCTATACAGACAGAAATGATGGTCATGGAGGAGGCCTCCTCAATTATATTCATAAACTCATCCTCTACAAAGACTCAGTACAGACAACACAATCACTCTTCCAGAACAACACCACATTAAAAATACTGTATGGTCACTCAGTGACAATTCTGGTCACAAACAAGATACAGTAAGACCTCGATATACTTGACTTCAATAGACCGGAATTCGCTTTTATCGGAATTGAGGAGCTAACAGACTAAATTCTCATATACAGTAAACCCTTGATAAGCCAAACTTTTAAAAGCCGGAATCTTCAGTTAGCCGAACTCAGGCCGAGACCACGTATGAAAGTAGGCCGAAATGCAAAAGTAGGGGGAGAAATGGCGGACTCGTGGCGCCAGTCTGCTGCTTGCTTTTGGAGACGGCAGTTGCGCCATTCTTACTTGTCATTTAGTGCTGAACAGTGCTCTCCTTTTGCCTTCTGCCTTGCCATGGAAGGTTCATAGCTTAAAAGAAGTGATACTGGCACCTCTAGTCATAAAGGAATGAAGCTAAAAAAAAAAAAAAAAAAAAAAAAAAGTGCGCGTGTGACTTAGTGTAGTGATCATGATTAAAGTTCAGTACTATTATTACTGAAAGTGTTACATTGCAGTCTATTACAGTGATTACATTTAAGTTTAGTTCTTAATATAGAGTGAAATAAATACTGGGTACTGTTTAGAATTTATGTTAAAGTATGAACTAACCCACCTCCACCAACTCCGTCTCCAAAACAAAACAAACTGCCGAGCTTCGAAGAATCTACTGCTTCTAACGAAAGGTGTTACATTGCAGTCTATTACAGTGATTACATTTAAGTTAAGTTCTTAATATAGAGTGAAATAAATACTGGGTACTGTTTAGAATTTATGTTACAGTATGAACTCAACCACCTCCACCACCTCTGTCTCCAAAACAAAACAAACTGCCAAAGAATCTACTGCTTCTAACGAAAGATGTTACACTGCAGTCTATTATAGTGATTACATTTAAGTTTAATTCTTAATATAGAGTGAAATAAATACTGGGTACTTTTTAGAATTTACGTTCAAGTGGGAGTTAAACCACCTCCACCCCCTCCGTCTCCAAAACAAAACAAACTGCCGACGATCTTCTGCCTCTGACGAAAGGCAAATTATGTGCACAGAATTCTTTCTTTTTTGTCTTTCTTTATTAATTTATACACTGTATATGCTCCTTTACTTTAGTGTTAAGAAGACAAGTAATAAGTATTGTTATTGCAATTTGGGGGGGTGAAAATCCATCTCCAACACACGTTACCGACAGTCGGTACTGCCTCTGTGAATGATTTTCTACCAATTAACCACTTCAGTACTGTGACGTCTATTTCTACTTTATTTACGCTTCCTCCAGCCGATTTTATGGCACTCAGGACTGGACTCACATACTGAAGGGGCTAACGAAGGCTGTACCAACCCCGTGCACTTCCACAGATCCAACCTACACTGACTAAAATTGTCTAGTGGCAGCAAGAACAAAATGAAAATACACCCAGCACTGAAGGGGTTAAATGTATATTAAATGCACTATATAGTTTTTTGTCATAACTAATTTATTTATATATGCTTCTTTAATTTGGTGTTGAAAGGACAAGTAATAGGTACTGTCTTAGCAATTTTGGGGGGGTGATAATTCGGTAATTTAGCAATTTTGGGGGGTGAAAATTCGGTAAGCCGGAAAATTCGGTAATTCAAACCAGGGTAGAGCCCCATATAGTTCGGCTTATCAAGGGTTTACTGTATCAGAAAAAGTCCGATAAAGCCAGAAGCAGTCCAGACTATAGTACTTGACCACTTCAGCTATGTTCACCAAAATAAGGCAAATAAAATACATGTCTATCAGTGTACAGTACAGTATTATTATATATATTATACCATCTGATTATTGTAGTGAAGGTATAATACAGTACAGCACTGCAGTGGTAGTGAAAACAGTATAAAAACCGTTGGTACGATCCAGACCAATGCCTGATATATCGGAAAAAGTCCAGGTTAGCAGGGGAAAGTCTGGATGTCGCTTTTATTGGAATTTCACTTTTCTCGGAATGGCTTGGGCCCCAATTAGTCTGTTATAGTAAGGTCTTACTGTACTATGATTTTTAACATTTACATTCTTCTTAAGATGTCTGACTCTAGACAGGCAGACAATTTCCTCTTGACACCTCCCACGCCATATTAGTGCAAAACAACCCTTAGGGCCGCTTTCACAGTCTTCCCTAACCTTCCCGACTTGAACCAAAAGCATCTATTGATTTCAGTCGCTCCAAGTGGCTTTCGGGAGCTTACTAACATGGACGTCTGCCTGTGGTGATGCGGTACAGTAGTAGTAGTTGTTCCCTAGGCAGTCTAGCCGAACAGCCCCGAGTCCCTTAGGAAGGCCATGGCCGAGACCAGGCTTTCCCATAGAGCTCTCAAGAAGAGTACGTTGTGTTGTTGGCATAGGTGATTGTGTGCAATGCAGTCTTCCATAATGTGCTTAACAGTATGGGGTGCTGTGTTACATCCTGGACAGGCATCAGCAACTGAGTCATCCAGCCTCTTCTGATAAATTAAGAGGGCTGGATGATGCCCATATCTCAGCCTGGCCAGGTGGACCCTGTCCTCACGAGGAAGATAGGATTCAGAAGGATGGATTTCCATGCCACACCATAGTCTCATATCCATATGTTAAAGCTGGCACGAACACTCCTTCATGTAAGCCACGTGCAGCTGCAACACTCAAGCCTCTGTTTCTTATCAAGGCCTTCATTGCAACAGTTACTTTCCTTCCTTGTGTCACTCTACATTTGTATGTTTATCATCCAGTCTATATATATCTATATTGCTACCTCCAATAATTTGCTTAATTCCTTGGGGTGGGAAAGGAGGTCTGACTGATGATGATGACAGAAAGATCATTAGTAATGAAAGGGTTATGAAAAGTCTCCAGTAACCCTTTCACTATCTTATCTCTTTTTAAACTTTAAAAAAATTAGTAAAATAATAATAATAATAATAATCACTGAACTGGAACATTTAAAACCATAAATCACTGTTTACCCTTTGAAACTGGGTAATGTTCTTTTTCAATTATTCCTGCTGCTAATTTATTATTTTTTTCAACTTAGGAAAAAACATAGAGAATGAAAGTAATGCAAGTGTAAGTGGCTGGGGAATGGCTGGGAGAAGAAGGATATGAGAAGAGAGGAAGAAATCAGTAGGATGAAAGTTGTGGAAGCAATGAAGAAAGTTAAAATGGAGGAAAGCATCAGGAACTTATGAAGGGTGTGGTGAAATGCTGAAGCATGGGGGAGAGATAGTAGTAGAACAGATGTGGAAGACGTGCAGATTGGCCTGGGAGGAAGATAGTGTCCCGGAGGGTTGGAAATCAGTCAGAATTATTCCCCTGTACAAAGGAAAACACATTAAGGTGGTTTGGCCATATGGAGAGGATGGAGAGTGAGAGACTGACAAGGAGACTGTATGTTAGTGAGGTGAAGGGGAGGGAGAGGGAGGGGGAGGCCAAGGATGAGATGGAGGGATGGAGTGGAGAGGTATATGAGAGAGGGAGGGGTGTGAGCTGGAAGCAGGTCAGTGAAATGACAGGGGAGAAAGCGACATGGAGGCGATTTGTCTGTGGCCACCCCTTACGGGATTAAGGTGTCTGGCAATATATAGATTGACAGACAAAGGAAAAGGGGAAAAAGAAGTGTGTGGTAATCATAGGGGCATTTATCTTCTTAGTGTAACAGGAAAAGTATATGGTAGGATACTTACTGACAGAGTTAGGATATTAACAGAGGAATTAGTTGGATAAGAACAGGGAGGTTTTAGGAATGGAAGAGGTTGTGTAGTTCAGAGATTCATTCTTAGATCTTTAATGGAAAACTTTCTAGAGAAGGGAAAGTAGTTGTATGTGGCTTTCATGGATTTGGAGAAAGCATATGACATGATGGATAGACAAGGATTGTGGAAAGTATTAAGAATACATGGAGTAGATGGGATGTTGTTGAAGGCAGTGAAAAGTATGTATGAGGGTGCTACAGCAGCAGTGCGTGTGGATAGTAAACCGAGTGAATTTTTCTATTTAAAGATTGGATAGAAACAAGGATGTGTCATGTCTCCATGGTTGTTCAATCTGTATATGGATGGGGTTATAAAAGAGATATGTAGGGCAGTGGATGTTGAAGCGGCCCTAGTGAGAGAGGGCAGTGTTTGGAAACTCCCTGTACTGTTGTTTGCAGATGATACTGTGTTGTTGAGTAAAGACAAAGGGTCGCTGGAAGGCTTGGTAAATGAGTTTGGAAGAGTGTATAAGAAACGGAATCTAAAGGTGACTGTAGGGCAGAGTAAAGTTATGGTCTTCGAGAGAAGTGAAGTCAGTGAATGTACAGTGAGGTTGGATGAGGAGGAAATGGAAAATGTGAGTGCATTTAAGTACTTGGGCAGTGTGATGAGTAAGGATGGAAGTTTAGAGGGTGAAGTGCTTGAAAGGGTACAACAGGGAAGAAAGGTTGCTGGTTCCTTGAAAGCAGTGATAAGAAACAGGGAGGTGAGCATGGAAGTGAAAAAGTTACATGACAGTATTGTGATACCAACTCTAATGTATGGAAGTGAAGCTTGGACCTTGCTGGAGGGACAGAAGTCAAGAGTGAAAGCAGTGGAAATGAGTTATTTGAGAGGAGCATGTGGAATCACATGGAGAGACAAACTAATAAATGAGGAAGTTAAGGAGCATTGTGGTGTGGATGAGATAGGAAGTGTTAGGAGAAACACACTGAGGTGGTTTGGCCATGTGGAGAGGATGGAGTGTGAGAGACTGAAGAGAAGAGTGTATGTGAGTGAGGTGGAGGGGAAGAGAGGGAGCAGGAGGTCAAGGATGAGATGGAGGGATAGAGTGGAAAGGTATAATTATGAGAGAGGGGGGTGTGAGCCGGGAGCAGGGCGACATGGGCAATTTGATTATGGCCACCCCTTACGCGATTAAGGCGTCTGGCAATAGATAGATAGACAAAACTTTGGAAAGGCCTCTAGTACATAATGTTCTCCTCAAGATTAACCTTTTTTATCTATCATGAGCTGATGGCAAGAATAATATGAAAATGACGTCCCCAGGTTCAACGGGTTTACAAGTATTTCATTCTGTGAACTGAAAGATGCTGCTTAATCATCCAAGACTTTATACTGAACAAAGGAATAATGCTTCTTTACTTGAAGCAACTAAGTTCTGTTCACAACTGGAATAAAAGGATTACTTTATATTGAATCACAGGCAGCTATGAGTGAACAAAGGTGCTAATTTATCAGTAACTTAATAATGAAACAATATTATGTCTACTCACTATAAATGAAGATGGTCAGTACAACAAAAAAGTCTCACTTTACTGAACACTGTCAACTCATGAACCTATAACAAATCAGTTTCAATCTTGTCATAACACAACACCATTTTAGAATCAACAGTAGTCCTTAAAAGTAGGAGTGATTGTTCGTTAAACAAATACCGTATCATATTCAGAGCTGAAGAATATGCAAAATCTCAAATAATGTTTATATTTACTGTGACTGACTGTAAATACCTGCATTTAATCACAAGAGCAATGGCATCTGATGGTCTAGTGGTAAGACCATCCCTGCAGGAGTGACAGCTTTTTACAGGATCAATTCCCAAGAGATGACTGGCATTTTTTTTTTATTATTAATGCCATTAAGGGAACTAGGCTGGTCATCTTCTTTATATGTAAAAGACTACAGCAGGTAAGTCTCACACCTGTAAACCTCGATATGGATCTAACCATTTTATTTTTGTTTTGTGCATTTTTTGAGAAAAGAACTGGTCACTCTTGCCTTAACATTTGGCCTGGATGGTCTAGCCCTGGGCTCCTATGCTCCTAAATAAGGATTGGATAAAGGAAGGAGGATGTATTTCTTAAGGAAGATGCATCTACAGTTTCTTGACTCACTTCTTTTATTCAACTTATCATCCTCCACAAACTCCACTGCCCTGGAAAAAGACAGCATCTGAAACCAATTACAACAAAATTAGCAAAAGAGCACCCCTATTAGCCCATTTAATTAAATGAAATACTGGTATTTTTGGTCTTATTTAACTATCCGCATCAGTATTATTCACTTTACAAAAGGTTCATCAAACTGAGTATTATACAGCAAACTGAGTATTATACAGCCTTCATTAACCACTTCAGTAATCTGGTTCTTTTACTGAACTTAAAAGAAACTGTTCCAGCTTGAGGGGTTATAAAAAACCCTCCATGCAATGTGGTGCTTTCCTATGCCAAGCAGTATAATCTGCAAACAGCAGGAATAAGAGACTCATTTTACTTCTTCTGAATCAACTTACAATCTTATGGTATTTATGTTCATGTTGAAATTTTGTCATTCAAAACTAATTAAATAAAGACAGAAATATAACAGAAGTTCCATCATTAATGGCAAACAGGAAAGCAAATATCTTTCCCAGCACATTTGCCAGAAATTCTACCTTGGAGGAAGTCAGCCAGAATGTCCCAGTATTAGAACTTGACTCTCCCAAAATTCTATCTATCTATCTATTGCCAGATGCCACAATCCCATAAAGGGTGGCCATTTGACTTTGAGTTATTTGTTTTACAGGCAGGGGCACTAACTCTCCACCAACCCACTTGTTGACACGTAGGAAGCACGTATGGTTTGGTTATATGGTTACCACCCAGTGTTGTAAATGGTTTCTTGGCTTACAGGAAACCATTTGGCTTGTCACTCAATGTAAAGCCACCTGTAAAGGAAAGAAAAGCAATAAGGAGTGACAGGAAATATAGGAGAAATAAGAAGAGAGGAGGGCAGGAACAAAAAAAGAATGATAAAGGCTAAGGAAGAAGTAGGCAGCACTACATCAAGTGAGTGGATGGTCGCCACCACCGTAAAATCCATCCTAGACAACTTACCTACCAATAAAGCTCCAGGCCCAGATGGAATTCCTCCAATTATTTTGAAAAAGTGTTCCCGAGAACTTGCACCTGTTCTTGCTAAACTATTCAGACTATGCATACGTATTTCTTTGTTCCCTAATTCATGGAAAGAAGCCAATATCCACCCAATTCCAAAGAAAGGAAGTTCCTCTGACCCCTCTGATTACAGACCAATAGGTGTCACATCTTCTCTTGGTAAAGTACTTGAAATTTTAATCAGTAAGCACATAGCTAAACACCTTGAATCCAACAGCTTAATCAGCGATAAGCAATACAGTTTTCGCCAAGAAAGATCCACCATTGACATACTTAATATCCTGACTCATAACATTCATCAATCAATTGACCTATATGGAGAAACTCATGCAGTAGCCCTTGATATTTCCAAGGCTTTCGACAGAGTATGGCATCATTCCCTACTGTCCAAACTCCCTTGCTATGGACTAACGTCTTTTGTTCCTCTGCTTGCCTCATATCTCAGCGACAGAAAGATAAAAGTAGATGATGTATATTCCAATTTCAACTCAATTAACAGCAGCGTGCCACAGGGATCAGTTCTGGCACCAACCCTGTTCCTGGTTCTTATTAATGATCTCTTATGTTACCCACAACCCCATACATTCATATGCAGACGACTCAACACTTCACAGTTCATTCACACGCAGACACAAAGAGTGACTCTGCACAGCCATCTCCATAAATCATGACTTATCTATGATCAGTGAATGGGGACAAAACAACCTTGTCTCATTTAATGCTAGTAAAACCAAATATATAAAATTTACTAATAGACAGATATTGCCTGATTCATTTATTACCTTCAATGCTACTAACATTCCCCTCTCCAAAAGTATTGAAATTCTCGGCATCTCACTTAACAGTGCCCTCAGCTGGACCTCTCATGTCAGATCACTTGCTAAAACCACCTCAAAGAAACTTGGATTATTATACAGAGTCCGTAACTTCTTCACCGACGAGCAGACAGCTCTAATTTACAAAAGTCATGTGCGCTCTCAGCTTGAGTATTGCTCACCCTTGTGGAATGAATGTGGAGAGGTTGTATTAAAACTAGGCAAAATTCAGAAGAAAGCTGTTGGAATTATTAATAACCCTGCTATTACAAATAATTTACCTTCCCTACGAGTAAGAAGGAATGTAGCCTCCCTTGCATTATTTTACGGATTTTTTTATGGTAAATGCTCAGACGAAGTTGTGTCCATTGTGCCACCTCTCCATGCCTTCCCTCGTGCTACACGATCATCTGGCAGCACTCATGACTGTAATGTCACACTGCCATATTGCAGAACCTCCGCCTATCAGAATTCTTTTTTTCCCCGAACTGCATCTCTCTGGAACTCACTTCCTCAGAGTTGTTTCCCTCCAAACTTCAATCTACAGCTGTTCAAGTCCAACTGTTACAGATATTTCATAAATGGAGGACACCAGTAATCTGGTGTATGGATTTTTTTTTTCCTAAGTCATTTGTTTTCCCTTCCTGTTATTTAAAAAAAAAAAAAAATGCATCAGCTATTCACATGGTCAAGGAAACGGTCTCATGCGGTCTGGGATGCAAGCAGTGATGCTCTAGCCCCACCAAAAAAATATGTGAATAGCAACATTATATACGCCACATCAAGGGGTTTATTGCTCATGTAATGCCACTCAGAGATGAGTGAGGCTGGTCAGTCTCATCTTAAATGTAAGGACCAACTTGTCTTGCCCCAGGCACCTATACTCCTCATGGGACAACATTGGATCTGACAATGCATGACTGAATGAACATTAAAAATGAGTGAAATAAAGACACTGAGTGAATGGCTGTGTAGGTACCAACTGTGTGCATTCTGTGTATCCTTTGTTAGATATTAAAATAATTCAGCCCTAATTTATTTTGCGCCAAAATAACAAGTGAATAGTAGTGTCACATATTGCACAATGCATTATTTATAGTCTTTCTTTCCTTCATTCCTTCATCGTCCTTCTGCTTACAGGTGACTTTACACTCCCTCTTCTGTCTTTCATTCCTTCATTCTTTCCTCTTCCTTCTGCTTGTGGGTGACTCTACAATAAGTGACAAACCAAATGGTGTCCTGTAAACAAGGAAACCATTTACTATGCTGGGTGGTAACCATATAACCATATTTTGGCACCTGGTGGTTTAGTGGGTAATTACAGTGCTCCAATCGGATTGAACTGGTGAAGATTTATAACCAAGGGGTGGTTGGGGTTTATTGCTCACGTAATTCCACTCAGGGATGAGTGAGGCTGGTTACTCTCATCTTAAATGCAGGACCAACTTGCATAGCCCTGGGCTCCTACGCTTCTCATGGGGCAACGTAGGATTGGATGATGATGATGATGATGAACATATTTGAGAATGTAAGACTTAAATTTTCAAGTTTTTTACAGTACTGTACTAAATGATGTCTAAAATTAAGAATATATGTATATATTCACCCATCCATTATCCAATATATATATATATATTGGGAAGGATATGGAGAATGTGAGTGAATTTAAGTACTTGGGCAGTG
>JAGKTI010017577.1:0-12577 GCA_018397915.1 Birgus latro
GCTACAGTGTTTTTACTTTCAGGCACAATGTATACTGATATTTGTCTAAGTGTAGTATCTGCTCCAGATTGATCCATGGGTACCTGTCTTTCCAGTAATGTACCGAGTTAATAAATTTGTATTTCTTTTTATCACTGTATGACATACAGAGTAGGAAGGAGTTCAAAGAAGTAGTAGAAGTATTTTAACATCTGATGTAAATCAAAATGTATTGGGAACTGCACTCTAAGGATATTTTGAGTTCTACCATCTATTTTTAAATAATACCAGCAAAGTACACCTCTCTGCTTGAAAGTATACTAGTTTAGTTTCTGTTCCAAGTGACATTTCTGTTTGTATTCTTTTCTGTCTTAGCCAGATATATGTTTTTCCTAGCGGTAAAGTATTAGAAAATAAGTTGTGTGTATTAGTGTTGGAGAGATGTCCATCACAGGATAAAAGAACTCCATAAATTAACATCTTCAGTTCAGTGACATTTTATTTTGGCAGTTGCTTGAAAATTGTATTCAGCTTAAGAGATTTTTCTTGAGCTGAAAAGGGTTACAGTTTCCAGACCCCCCACCCTCCTCCCCCCTGTCCTAAGTTGTTTAAAAACTTGTTTTGGTTCCCATCAGATTATTTCAATCAGCTTAGGACAGAGTCCTTGAACTGAAGAAGTTGAGGCTGCAGAAATCACAGTTATTTATGTAGTTCACTGATCTTTTGCTAAATTGTTGTAATTGTAAATGCAAAATTTATGGTCATAGTGAGAATTTGATATATATGAATTTATTACAATATTATGTTAATATAGCAATTATCAATTTGTAATGTGATAATTTGTCATAGTAATAAAGCATGATTCTGAAAAGTACTTTAGTTATGCATCGTGCATACATGATGTACAAGTCGGTTTCAGTTAGTTACGAGGTAACTGGTACTGAATGATCTGCCATGTTGACTTCTACAAAAATGGCTCCCAATCTGTCACATATAAATTTGTTTTTCTGTTTGGACATTGCTACTTCTCACCCTACCCTAGGGTGGGAAAGGAGTCCGGATAATGATGATTACTTTGTTACTCAAGACTCACCATTATGTATTAATTTACTCCTCTTCCTTGTAGTTCTTGTTACTACTCTCCATTCTGTTAATTTTTAATTTTGTTTTAGTAATTCAAACCAGGTAAGAAGTGGATGGTTTCCATCATCCACAGAAGGTACTGCCATGGGAATTGTGTAGGTCCGAAAGTATAATAGTTGACCTTGTGCACCATTCCCAAATAAGAGACCACCACATTTACACAAAATGTAGACCAAGATTACTACAAATATATATCTCTTTTAGAGAACTAGAATCTATTCCTTACAAGGAAAACTCGGAGTTTAAACTAGAAGCCCTTTGTCAAGTTTGACAAGAGTATGGACATATGACTTTTTAAAGCATGTTCTCCATATAATGTGTTGGTGGCACACACTGTCATCAGCAGGTGGGAAAAAAAGCCTTACGCATGCATGCCAAGGTCTTCAGAAATATATACACTCAACCCCCTGCTATCATACCTAATTGGTTACAGTAAACCAGCATGATAGCTGATTTCATTATAGCTGAACTGAAGAATCAATGGGAAAATTTCTAATTGTTTTTTAGGTGGCCCATTTCCCTAACTTTTAACCAATGCCTATGATTTCCAGCCAATCTCTCCTCCAACATGAAATAAAGCATTATTATATTAATAATATTATAATCAATAAATAAGCAACATAAATGACCATCAAACTTACTTTTATAAGGATTAAGGAAGGTTTGGGTGGTTTAAAGGGTCCCGAGGCTTGGGGGTGGCTTAATTCCTGCCATCACTAAATAGGAAAAAAGTGCCTATCTTCGCCAGATAATTTAGTTTGAGAGCTCAAAGTTAGTAAACTTCTTCATCTCTTTGAACGATCTCTTTGTCAGCAAAACAACAGGAATAATACCAACATCAGTTTTACTCAATGCTATAAGGATGAGAAGTAGTGAAGTAGAGAGAAATAAAAAGGTAAACAAATGGTGTGGATGTATCATCTCCGTCTTGGGACAATGTTATTCTTTTTTTCTTTAGTTATCGATGGGGTTTATTCATTTCATATATCATGATGGAATTCAAAGAAATTACTTTAGGATATATGAAACGATGTTTTAATGCGAAATGTTAGAGCAAAATGGCTGAGGATCTTATTATATACAGGCGCTTGGGTGTAGGTTCAGTGCTTGGGTGCTGACAAAAATAATCTGTGATTCAACGCTGGTGTTAGGGTGCGTGCACAGAGAACGCTGGTTTTCTCGCGCGAGTAACCAGCGCCGATAGGCGCCGACCCATGCCAAGAATTACACCGTATAAACAAGTGTAAGCGTGCACAGAGGAAGCAGGTTCGAGCGTGTCGGCGCAGGCAGCCAGCGTCATCCAGCTTTCCTGTTTCCCCTGGACCATTCTTGGCCTGCTTACTCGCGCGAGTAGACATCTGGCAAGATGGACGTCGAATTACTTATCAGCAAAGTATTTGAGAAACCACCATTGTGGGATAAAAGGAGTAAGGTCCACGCAAACAAGAATGTCGTTGACAAGCTGTGGGCAGAAGTCAGCAAAGAACAGATTTTTTTGTTCTATTATTTTATCAATCATATTTGTATCTATGCCCTGATCAATGTTAGTGTTTATCAGTATCACTACAGTACAAACTGTATCTCAAAATAAAAGGAAAATGATTTGGTTTCCAGAAATTTCATTATATCGAGTACCCTATTAAATATATTCTGGAATTTGATTTCAGCTTACCTGAGAGTAATGACTAGTCTTTCCTCTGGTAGAATCGGCTGTCCGTGCCAGTTACACCATGTCTTTCCCAGGCAATGTTCAATTTTCTTGAGAATGTTGTCAAAAGTATCTTGGCTCATCCTTGTATACTCAAAAAATCTTCTCGAGTCCCTTTTTAGGTCACTAAAAAGATGATGATATTCTCCATACTGGCTTCTTTTGCGATTTATTTCATGTATTCCTTCCTTTTTCTGTTTAGTTTTGCATGAGTGCTCTCGAGCAATATTAGCTCGTCATCAGACCATGAGCTTGACATGTTTGCTATACAGGTGATGAATCACGACTGACTGATAAACCTGCTCTTCCATGTCCCTCCCCGCGCTGGTCGGAGCAGATTACCAGCGTCCTTTGTGCTCACCTACCAGCGCCGGAAACCAGCGTGAGTCCGAACCTATCGGCACTGGTTACTCGCGCGAGAAAACCAGCGTTCTCTGTGCGCGTACCCTTAGGCATTCATGTAGGCATGGTACAATCATGCTCCCTAATTTAGACCCACCCCGAGCAAAGCCGAGAGCTGAGGGAGGCAGTAGCCACAACGTGTTTACTAGCCACACCCCTCAATCCCCCCCCTCCCTCTTGCATCCAATATTCATTCTCTACCTTACTGCATTCCTTTCCACCCTCACCTCTTATGAAACAATCATTAACTGAAAAGGACAATGCTGGACGGTATTTAGATTTTAAAACATAGGGTATAAAAAAAGATAAGACCCGAATATATTATTTTTCGTAATAAATAAACGTGTTCGTTTAAGAGCCGTGGCTACTGCCTCCCTCAGCTCTGGGCTTGGGTCGGGGTGGGTCTAAATTAGGGAGTGTGACTGTACTTGTGCTCATAACCTTCAAGGGCTTTATTAATGTAGGATATGCACTGTTCAGTCAATAGTGGTATCTTGCTCTAAAATGTGACATATCTGGCCATTCAACTCAAAGTCTTGATGTTGCACCAATCCGGTGCAGCGTTCACAACCCGGGCGCTTCAAACTCAATGTGTGATGCGTAAGAGTTCTTGGGGTGCGTGATAACGTGTCTGGTTGTGCATCTGATGTGTGCGTGATAGCAGATAAACGCGATAGCTGAATGCGTGATAGCAGGGGGTTAAGTGTATGTAAATTCTTTTATGAATACTGTATTTAATATCATCATGTACTTCCTCTTGGTCATGCTAGATCTAATACCCATCATCCTGTGTTGGATAACTTGTACATTAGGCAGTTTCATAATCGTCATCATCATCATCATCATCATCCTGCCTCTTTGTGCCACCTGCAAGTGAGGTGAGGTTGTGTACAGAAAGCCAGGAAAAGGGATGAATACAGTCTATGCCTCCAACTTGGGCTCTAGGGCAGGATGCTGTACCACCAAACAGCACTTGCCACAAATGACTGGCACAAGAAGACAAAACAATATTCTACATGCCACACAATAATCAGTATTTGATCCCATGTAGAACAGGAACCTCCTAATGTAGTGGGAAAATGTCCCATACACTCAGCCTCTACCCAACACGGTAGTCTGTATCAATGCCCCCAGTGATGTCTGGTGTTATCACTCCTCTTGGGTCAAAAGAACAAGTAAACACTGACCTGTAGTCTTTCCACTCATCCCACTCTTAGAGGCACCACCTTGTGGGTTTAGCATTGATGAAAGGGTGTGACGTGGAGGTCTGGGATGGTGTAAAGTGTGTAAGGTCCGAAATGAATGGGCAAGGAAGATGCAAGAAAGGAGTTGCTTTGTTGATGAATGATGTGTGGCAGTGGAATGAGTGATTACAAATGTGTCAACTCGTGATGTATGTACATCACATTCAAGTCTGAGAAGGTGAAAGTGCCAATGATTGTAGCGTATGCATCATGTGACAACAGGAGTGAGACTGAGGAAAGACAGGTTTGGAGATAAGTTGGACGAAGTAGTTGGAGAAAAGACTGTAATGGGTGGTATGAATGGTAGAGTAAGCACTGGTCCTGTGAATGACGTAATGGGTAATAATGGAGTACAAGGAGAATGATAATGGGAAGCGACTGAAGGCTATGTGTCAGGAAAGAAGGAAGTGACTGAAGGACATGTCAGGAAAGAAGGTTGTGCATTTGTAATAATTATTTTACACACAAAGATGCACATACATATATGTGGTAGAGAGGGAATGGAGATCATGTTGAAAGGAGCCTAGTTGATTATGTGCTCGTAGAGAAATCGATAATGGGTAGTGTTGCTAATATGTGGGCAATGACAGGAATATGTGGTGGTTTGTCAGATCATATGACTGTGGTAGGCAAAATCAAACTGAGAGGTGTTAGGTGGATCAAGAGTGAGAGGAGCTGTCAGGGAGAGACACTGAAAGTTAAGAAACTGAGGATCAAAGAAATGGCAGATAAATACAAGGCCAAAGTAGGGGAGGAGTTAGAATCAGTGAATTGGAATGAAATGGATCTGGACAGTTAGTGGAATGTATACAGGGATTGCCTAACTTAGGAACAAAGAAGAAAGGTATGGCATGGTGGGATGAACAGGTTATGACAGCAGTGGAAGAGAAGAGAAAGTGGCTAGAGTGGATACAGCGAAGGAGTTCACTTGCAATAAGAAAAGAATATATCGAGATCAAGAAGCACGTAAAGGGACTAGTGAAGAGGAAAAAGGAGGAGGTAAATGTCACGTTTCCGGGAACTTGCTGAGGTGAAGAACGCTGTGAAGCAGCTGAAAAATGGGAAAGCAGCTGGGGTTGATGAGGTGTATGCAGAGATGATTAAGTGTAGGGAAGAGAGAGCGGAATGAAGTGCTTGTTGGAGATGAACTGATTGTACCCCTGTACAAAAATAAAGGAGATCGAAGTGAGTGCAAGAATTATCGTGCCATAAGTCTATTAAGTGTGGTCATGAAGGTATATGGAAGAATTATTATAAAGAAAGGACGAGAGAGGACGTGTGGAACAAATACTTGCGGTACGACAGATAGTGAAGAAAGCATGTGACAAGGACTATAAGGTGTTTATGGCATCTATGGATCTGGGAAAAGCATATGACAAAGTAGACAGAAAGATTGTGAAAGGTTTTATTCATGTTGAGTGTAGATGGCTCAGTGGGTTAGAGCGCTCCGCTCTGACCGTAGGGTCGGATGATCGAATCCACCCAAGGGTCATTGGTAGTCATCAGAAAGGGCATCCGGTCATAAAATGCTACATGCTCCAATCCAAAAGTCCTCTACCTAGGGGCAACGCCTTAGCCCTTAGGGGATACTAGGCGTAAAACCAAATTATTATTATTATTTGAGTGTAGATGGTTTATACATGTACAGTGTAGTTGGTAAGCAGCTAGGTGCCGTCAAGAGTTTTTACGATGGTAGTAAGGCATGTGGAAGGGTAAATAGGCATCGAGGTGATTGGTTCACAATCAATGTACCGTAAAACAAGGTTGTGTCGTGTCCCCATGGTTGTCCAATGGAGGTGGTGATGAGAGAGGTAAAATCATGAGCAATGGAGAGAGGGATGGCATTTGTAAATGGTGCTGGATGGAATATCTCAAATTTGCTGTATGCTGATGATGCAGTGCTGCTTGCAAATACCAGATAAGAGCTTGGTAGACTAGTGCAGAGTTTTGTAGATGTTTGTGAGTGTCATGCCTTGAGAGTAAATGTAGAAAAGAGTGATGGTTACTGAGAGAAAAGGTGACTCCCAGTGTGATGAATAGAAAAAAACTGGAATTGGTGAGAGTGTTCAAATACCTGGGTACAGTGATAGAAAAGTGGAAAATATGCAAAAGAAGTGTAGAGTGACACAAGGAAGGAAAGTAGCTGGTACTATGAAGACCTTAATAAAAAATGGAGGCTTGAGTGTTGCAGCTGCACAAGGCTTACATGAAAGTGTCTTCGTGTCAACTTCAACATATGGATGTGAGACTACGGTGTGGCATGAAAATGAAAAGTCAAGAGTACGAGCAGTGGAGATGGGACTGCTAAGGAATGTATGTGGAATACAGAGAGTGGACAGGATACAGAATAATGTGATTTATGAACGATGCGGAGTGAGGAAGTCTGTGGACATCAGAATCGAAGAGAGTGTACTGAGATAGTTTGGTCATGAGAGAATGGATGACAATAGAGCAGAGAAACAGGTACATCTGAGCAAATTTGATGGAGGAAGGAGGTGAGGTAGGTCAAGAAGGTGAAGGGATATGGTGGATAAGCGTGAGGAAGGGAGGCATGGAAGTTGGTGAGGCTAAGGGACTGACATGAGACCAAGCTGGCAGGATGAATTTTGTGTGGAGAAGCGCGTAACCAGCGATTTGGCACCCCTTTGTAAGATGACAACATTCAGACTGACTCTGTCAGACAGGTATATGTAAAGCTACGGAATGTGGTGATCCCCCCCCCCACCTGATGGAGGAAGGATTCTGTGGACTCGAATGATGAGTGAATGAATGTCTGGCACATTGAATTGGGCAAACTTAGGCTGTCTGAACGTTGCTACCTCTCACCCTGCCCTAGGGTGGGAAAGGAGGTCCGGATGATAATGATGATTTATGATGATTCCTTTAGGGAATGTTCAGTTTGGTGCAAAACAGTACCTTAGTTACTAAATTATTATTTTTTTATTATTATTTTTTTTAAAGCATGGAGGGAGGAACTAAAGGCCAACAGCCCATAGGATTGTTCCCTCAAAGAAAAAAAAACTATGATAGAGATCCAATTCAAGATCTGTTCATTTCGAGATGCCTGGACACATTGCATTTGAAAGACTGAAGGTCAGAGACAGTAGGAAATTCAGACAGAGGAAGATAGTTCCAGAGCTGAGCTGTTGCATACATGAAGGATGAGTAATGGTTAACTCTAACATTAGAGAGTTGGACAGAAACGGATGAGGGTTTGTTGCTAGATGGGTGCTATGCGCCCATCGTAGCAGAGAAGGGATGCAAGCAGACAGTTCAGAGGAACAGTGACCGTTGGAGTACATGACATGATGTGACCCTCTTCATAGATTTTCCTCAGCTCCTGAATTCTCCATCAGTTCACAGATCATCTGAAAAGCATGAAAATTATAGTTTTTAAAGATTGTCACTTTTTAATGTCTTAAATCTGGTGGCATATTTTTCAATTATGCTTGCTACTTTCTAAAAAAAAAATTCACCCTCGGACAGACATTTATCACTGGCAGGATTAGATACAGCATTCAATAAATCCTTTGCAACATGAGGTTCCTCCTAGTGAATAAACTGACAGTTGTTGAGGAGGGTGAAGATATAAACTATGGAAGGTAAAGGGTTAGGCAAAGAAATGCTGCAATATTATTATACTTTGCTCTCTATTACTAGAAGCATGCTGTGTTATTTACTCTGGAAACTGAGAAAACAGTACAGTTGCTTTAAAGTACCATATTTACAAGGCACCCAACACATCCCTTCTTATAAAGAACAGGCAGCCATACTCATGAGTCACTATGCAAATATAAATCACTTAAATCAACTTGAACTGAGCCTGAAGAGCAATCATCTCTGGACAAGCAGTCCTTTCCACTTAACTGCAATATAGCCCCCTTCACTCCAAGACAGATGTATTATCAAGAATACAACTCTTCACGCACAAGGCTAGATGGCAGCACCAACCTACCCCTAAAACACTTAGGACCATATGGCATCCCAGTCCTCTCAAACATCAACACTATCGTAATATTTGGCAACAGGGAACAATCATCATATTCTTAAATCAGAGGGGGACCTAACACACCCAACTTTGTACAAAGCCATAACACAAAAAGAGAGCTCTTCACAGTCTCAGGTAGGACCTCCACAATCTCATTAATTGCAATAGCAAATAATGCCACGCTCACAACACTCCCCTATGGCACTCCCTCCCCTGAGTGTGCAAGGGAGAGAGCTCGCATCCTACATACACCTGAAATTTCCTTTCAGAGAGGAAGTTCTGAAAAAAATGGGTAAGCACACCTGAAGACCATGAAAAATAGAAATTAGATAAAATGCCATGATACCAAATTGTATCATATGCCTTCTCCATGTCAAAAACACCTCATATTTGGAAGTACAGTCAACCCTCGTATAACGCGGTATCATATAACATGGATTTGTACTTACAAAGTCACCTACAGTGTGACCAAAAAATATATACTGCAGTCACAAACAGATATACTGCAGCGAGTTGTTGGTCGTTGGAGCTCAGACGGCCTGCCGAAAGTCAAATGTTGCACTTGATGACGTAAAGCGAGCAGTGCACTATGAGTAGTCGCATGATGTAACATGGTCCAGACACCAATGGGGAACCCGTGGTGTGGGTGAACTGCCAGCTGTGCGTATTAAAACCGGGTACTGGTCACTGCCATGGAAATCATCAACAACCTACCTACCATAGCCTGACGCCATGATGCTGTAAAGCGTGGCCATTTATCTTTGAGTTAGTTTTACGGGGAGGGGCACTAACCCTCCGCTAATCCACCTG
The DNA here is from genome assembly GCA_018397915.1 of Birgus latro. Lineage (NCBI taxonomy): Eukaryota > Metazoa > Arthropoda > Malacostraca > Decapoda > Coenobitidae > Birgus > Birgus latro. The sequence continues at coordinate 9,275 of JAGKTI010017577.1, forward strand.
TTGACACATAGGGAACATGTGTGGGTTGGTTATATGGTTAACATCCAGCATTCAATGTACAGTCACCTGAAAAGGAAAGAAGAGTAATAAAGTGACAGGAAAGAAGGGGGAAATAGAGAGTGAGGAGGGCAGACACAAAAAAAGAATGTTAAAGGTGATGGGAGAAGTGGGCAGCACTACATCAAGTGACTGGTCATCAAAGACACTCCTCATAAAAATGCACAGTCAGGCGAAGACAGGGTGAGGCCAACAGCTGAAGAGTTACCAGTATGTACAGTACTTGTAAATGTGTAGGATCCCCTGCGTTAAGGACACAAGAGATCCCAGTCCTCCACCACTGACAAGTCTCCTCATCAACTGGATACCACATCCCCGCCACACGCCTTCCAATACAGTTGCCAAGGAGGATGAATGGCCACGACAGCTAGTGAACCAATCCATCAAGGTCTTCTCGAAGGACAACGGTATTTGATGGGAGACAGACATTACACACTGTGTATCTCCTCTCCTGGTGCAATTGAACTGCCAATGCCTGGAGAAGAGACTGCATGGAGAATGATGTGAACGGCACATCAGAATGGTAGATGACATAGCTACCCTGATAGAGAGAATACACCTAGGTCCCAATTAGCGCGTGATCAAATAGCACGATTCTCAAATGGTGCAAGCTGTCTCTTAACATCAACAACGTCAGAAATTAACAATGCTGGATAAGCCATCACAGCAGATGTGATTACTGCAGCATCTATCGATGATGCATTACAGGAGGTGAGACAAGAGGAGGTTACACCAATGTCAGAAACACCAGGAGAGCTCTCCATGGTGCAGATCAGCTGAATCTTGGCTGCTGTAGATGCCTTAACCCTTTGGCTGCAGCGACTGTGACAACAACCTATTGAATGTGCTCAGTGCAAAGAAATAGGATTTTTTTTTTTTTCAACTCCTGTTTTAACCCACTTACCCTTAATTTAATCCATCCATCATCCAATCCTATGTTGCCCCATGAGAAGCACAGGAGCCCGGGGTTAGGCAAGTTGGTCCTGACATTTAAGATGAGAGACCAGCCTCACTCATCCCTGAATGGCATTACGTGAGCAATACACCCCAATCACCCCTTGGATATAGACAACTTGAGAAAATTTTTGTCAGACAATTGTCAATCTTTCTACTATCATTTGGAACAAACTGCATGTCCATTGGCACTCCAAACCCAAAGAACGATTTGAGATTGAAATACACGGCACCGAGACTTTCCACCCAAATATGACCCCCACCCTAGGAGGGGACAGCCAAGGGGCTACAACAGTGAGTGCAGGCTCAGCACGAGATGGGCCTACCTCTACCTTTGCCCTACACTCCTCTCGCACTCAGGTCCTTCACCTGGGAGGTAGCAGTCACGGCACATTACATCTCAGCCGGACCAGCCCTCGCCAGGTTCAGGGTGGGGCTAATTCCTTAGCCCCAGACAGCATCCCTGAGACAACCACCAGCCGCTCACTTGCTGCTTCCCTCCCTCAGTCATACCGAGAGACGGCCACCAGCCGCTCTCAGAGTAAATACCCTCCACGGAAGAGGGCTCTGGTCACAGCCACTAGCCCACACCTCGTCTGACTTTGGCAGAAGGGACCCAACTTGGGTGATGGCCACCAGCTGCATCATCCCTGCAGACCCTAAGGGAAGTAAGACCTCAGTGATGGCCACTAGCCACACCTGCACCCCCGTGATGGCCACCAGCTGCACCCGGGCTGTAGTCCTCACAGGGCACAGCTCTTGGGTGACGGCCACCAGCTGTTCCGAGTTCCATGTCCTAGGGGACTTGGCGATGGGCACCAGCTGCGCCGAGGAGGGAATGGCTACACACCGCCCCTCACCCCCTACCCCAGTGGCCAGTGCCTTCCCCTCTTGAGGATTTCCCGGGCTCGTCCATTTCTACTTGTGATGACGTGGGTTTCTTCGCCCCTTCCCTGTCCAGAAACACCTTCCCGGAGGAGCAGCAGCTGAGGAGGTCTGGAGAGGCTCCTTGACACCTGGGGTTTGTGCCCTACAACTGACTCCCCGGCAGCCCCCAACCCTGACGGACTCTACACCAGCGGGATGCGGCAAATCATCCCTGACGGAGGCTCAACCAACTAGAGACCGCAGCCCCCGGACCAGCCGAGACATACCCAGGACCCCAGGGCGTGACCTCCCCTGACGACGACCAGCACAGCAGAGCGGGCACCGACAGGTGCGCATGCTCTCTCTGTTCGGGCCTAGACCTTATGCCTGACCCACGGGCTCCCAGTAACGGGCGCCCCCTACCACGCCGCCCCACCAAGCACTCCCGGATGACCCAACGGCAGCTGAGCCTCCTGATGAAGGCCCCAGACGACACCAGCAAAAGCTGGCCTCCTGACGAAGACCCTCCCTGGGCGACCCAGCCACGGCCGGCCTCCTGACGAAGGCCGCCCTCCCCTGGGACCTCCAGATGCCAGGCCTACCGCAGAAGTAACCTACGGATACGTCATCTGCCCCACAGTCCCTCGGCCCTGTCCATAATATTGTACTATTTCTCGTGTATTGTGTACCCATGTATTATATTGTGTTTAGTGTCCAGAATTAAGGTAATACTGTATATGTGTAAGGTTTGTTGCCTAGTGTTTTTATGCCCTGTTCCTCTACGTTGCCCTAAGTATACCCAACCCGATCTAGAATGAAGACCCTGCTCTAGGCGCTGTGTGTAAGGAGCGAGTAGTCGTCCCATAAACACGCCGCATAACAGAGAGAATACAAGGTGTTTAGGCCGTCCGATGCAGGAAATAGCTCAGGGAGGCGGAAATTTCCACCAAACCACAAGATTTTTTCCATACAAGATTGGGTTACTGCCACGTTACATCACAACAATTACAATAATAATAAAAATAAAACACTTTTAGCCAGTCTCGTATGATTTTATTACAATATTCCACAGTGTTTATGCTAGACTTTAGCAAAACAGTAGCGATGTGAGGAAAATCATTACAAATTTTATTAAACTTCATGAATGACTTATTATCACATACTTTTATAAAACTTAATGACATGTCATGAGTCATTTCATAGCATAGCTGCACAGTTTGCAACTGCAAAAATGTCTGCTAGCTAATGCGCTTAGCATATGACTTCTCTGATTATCGCAAAAATATCACTAAATCACTGACAAGTGAGGAAGTGAAGGAGCACGGTGATGTGGATGTGATAGGAAGCGTTAGGAGAAACACATTAAGATGGTAGGCATGTGGAGAGAGAGAGAGAGAGAGAGAGAGAGAGAGAGAGAGAGAGAGA
>JAGKTI010017578.1:0-18399 GCA_018397915.1 Birgus latro
ACGATGCAACTGGTTAAATAAAAACCCATTGCTAGGCAGGGTATGTATATCAGCGTAGATTTAACACGTACAGTATAGGGATGCATTTTTCAGCCTTGGGTTTCCCCCAACCAAGGCCAAAACCCACCCAAATGAGCCCAAAAACAAGTTTAAAGCCAATCTAAATGGCCTAACAGCTGTAAAGGAAGCTAAGCTAAGCCTAGCACCAGTAAATAACTCACGAAAGCCAAAAAATAAAATCTTAAAATCTTAAAAACTAGGCCAGAAAAATCAAACACCTCTCATCACTTAATTCTTGTTAGTCCATGTTTGGTCCTGGTCGTCATCCTTGCTATCCCCGCTGAGACTAGGGACATGTAATGTTCCCTCCTCAAAGCCCTTAAACCCCATCTCCAGGGGAGGGTCAGAGGGGGAGGAAGCATGGTAAGGTGGGATGATAGTAGTGGAAGACTGATGCACTGGCTCTGGGGATGGTGATAGGGTGCAATGCAATGGCTCTGGCAATAATGATGGGGTGCAATGCAATGGCTGTAAGGTGGCAATGGAGTGCGATGAGATGACAGAGGAGGTGGTGAGGGAGACAGCTGCGATGACCGGTGAGGTGGAGTGGGAGACCGCTGCGATGACTGATGAGGTAGTGATGAAGGTAGATGCGATGGCTCACGTCATGGCGAGGGAGACGGAGGCAGCGGCTGAAGTGGTGTGGGAGATGAAGGCTGAGGTGAAGGCTGCAATGAAGTGGCAGAGTACCGTAGTGGACAGGTGACACGGGAGACGGGGATCAGCTGGAGGTGAGGTCCAGCACTACGGGCCAAGCACATCCTCGGTGGGAGGAGGCCCTGGGTGTGTGTCTGCCCGCTGATGGCTGGGGAGATGCTCTGCTGGTTGAAGGCTCAGGAGGAACTCTGCTGGTTGAGAGCTGGGGAGATCCTCTGTGGGTCGATGGCATGGTGGGGGCCAGTTTGAAGATGGCAGCAATTGTAGTCTGCCTGGCTGCCCTCTTCTTTACCTCCAGCATCCTGCACACCTTCATCCCCTCCTCCAGCCGATCAGCTGCATCCCTGTTTCGTCCTGGGAGAGAGTCATGTGTGCACAAAAAAGTGCAATGACCTCGTCCAGCTTGGTTTCCATCTCCCTCAGAATGTTCATATTGAGGGTTCGCACTTCAGGGACAACCTCCTCCTCCTGTGCTGCCTGGTGCGCTTGCTGAATCTCCACATTGTGGAGCTCCTCATTGCTGAGCTCCTCCCTGTGGCTTTCCAGGACATCCTCCGCATCAACCTCCCTGAAGCCCGCCTCGAGTGACAGTTCAACAATTTCCTGCCGCACACACTGCACTAGCGGAGCTTGCACACCCTTGTGGAAGCCAGTGAAGGAGTGAACACACTCTGACCACAGCTTCCATCACACACCATTCATGATGTGATGCCTAACTTCCTGCCATGCTGCAGTGATGCTCTCTATGCCAAGGCATATAATGTAGTCTTTACAAAATGTTTGCACTGTCGTCATGTGGTCACTGTCACAAGCCCTCAACAACTGCTGCATAGTGCGGCAGATGTAGTACACCTTGAACATTGCCATCACCCTTTGGTCCATGGGTTGCAACGACATGGTGTTGGGGGGCAGGAACACCACTTCAGTGTTGCTTGCCCAGTCCTTCATCACGGGAGGGTGGCTAGGTGCGTTGTCTACCACCACGAGAAATCTGTTTGCCAAATCTTCCCTGGAGGCATACGTCTTGAGGACACGAGAAAGGTAGGAGTGAAAATAGGACGAAAAGATGTCGAAAGTCAGCCAAGCCTTCTTGTTAGACTTCCAAATCACTCCTAAATTTTCCTTCACATACCCCACCAGGGCCCTGGGGTTCTCAGAGTAGTAGACAAGGAGTGGCTTCAACTTGAGGTCACCCTTGGTGTTGCCCCCAGCAGCAATGTAAGCCAGTCCTTCGCGGCCTTGAACCCTGGCATACACTTTTCCTCTGTTGCCAGAAATGTCGTTGAGGACTATCTCTTCCAAAATAGCCCAGTCTCATCAAAATTCAACACCTGCTCCACACTGTAGCCACCCTCCACGATGATGCACTTCAACTCATCAGGAAACACTGCTGCCGCCACCGTATCCGCACTTGCTGCCTCACCATACATCTTCACCGCACCTCTTGAAGCAGCCAAACCACCCATGGCTAGCCTTAAATGTCTTGCTATCATCACCATTCCACCTCACCTTTATTTCCTCCCACAGTGAGAGAGCCTTGGAGCAAATGATCGCCTGACTCATGGGTGCTCTCACGTGTGGAGCATCCGCTCCAGCTCCTCCACCGCAAGCTCTCTCTGGCGGGTGATATACAAGGTGCATAAAGTTGCAACCTCCCCAGTGGCAGCCTTAATGGCCTCCCTCTTCTTGCTAATGGTGGAGATAGTCAACTAACCCAGGTGGAGAGACAAGGCAATAGCACACAAACACCCTTGCCTTTGTCGTGGCGCTTAACCCTTAGCCGCCGGGGGGTTTCCGAGCGTCGCCCACTCCTCCTTGATGGGGATTTCCAAGATTTTGGAAAAAAATACCCTAACTTCACACCCTAATATCTGCCAAAATATTACAGCTAGAGAAAAAAATAAAGTATACCTAAGACTAACCAACTCTTCCTCTTTCAAATGAAAGTATCCAAGGTCTCCCGCCGATGAGTAAGAATAAGTTAAAGATGACTGGTTTTCCGTGTTTTGGCGGGCTAATCCCGTTGCGCGCCGCTGCCTGTGGCCTTGGACTTGGTAGCTAGCATTGGCAGCACTGACCAGAGTTTGTGGTTGTAACAGTGCCTAGCCTCTCGGAATATTGCAATCATTTTTTCAACTTTACTCATCATCGTAAGGATGAGTCATCACCCCTTCCATGTGGCTCCCATTGGGTTTTCTGTCCGTTTTATAGCGCCACTATGCCCCGTAGGTGTATGGGGAAAAAAAAAATAGCTCTTTATTTTTATTACTCACTGCTTGTGTCAATTATAATAACTTCCCTCTACTATGGCACTTATATTTGCACTTGACATCATGATTATGGGTAATTGCACTTTGAGAAGTAAATGGTCTGGCTGTTTCATGCAGTATGGTTAAGTATGAGGTAATTACTTGGAAAGAAATTGTGACTAATGCACTAATCAGGGGCAATGTGAAAATATTACTAATGTTATACACAACTTACATTTTTTGTACTTAACATCACATATACACTAATGCTCACATATTCAACATTGTTTTCTGAGTAACGAGGGAAAAAATTTAGTTACAGCCAACTAGGTCATTTTCTTACTCTCCCATGCACTTCTGGTCTTCCTTCATTGTACTAGAGAGGGTTACTGGAGGTATTTCCAGTCACTGTTTCACAATAACCATAAATAGTAACACTTACTGCAATGCACTAGTAAAACTTATCATAAAACACTTATTTCATAACACTTACTAGATATAACTTATAATTACTTACATTTCACTTATGTATAAAAAAAAAAAACTTGTGAATACCTGTTTACTATTTACAATCTTCCACATACCTGCTCACAGACTGAGCCCTTTCCCCACAGTAAGGGTAGAACTTTCGCGGGGGACGATGATGCAATCGGCCCCGCGTGTGGTGGGATGGAATCGGACGAGGAGGGTAAAAAAAACTTCACTCTACACTCTACCAGTGCCGTGAACAGACTGAGCCGCACATCCGTGGGGTACCAGGGGGTCCTATCTACCCCGTGGGTATCATCAAAAATGGCTGCGAGTTCAAAGGGTGGCGGGAAGGTGAATGCGGTATATAATGTCAGCCGGCGGTTAAGGGATAAGAATATCTAGTTTCATTTCCAGAGACACAGTTTTACGAGCACACTTCACGGGAACATCACCAGCACCAACACTAGCAGGCCACTTACCACCCTGACTAGGGTCTCCACTAACATCACCACTAGCCCCACCACATGCAGCACCCTTACCAGACATGATCACACTTACAGTAAAAGTTCAATTATTCAGCATCTCTGGGACCAAGCCGATGCTGAGAAATTGGATTTGCCGAATAATCAAAAAACCTACCGACTCAGTACCTCATATGTATTTTTGATCACTGTCATCACCACTTATAGTATTACAAATGTGTTTGGAGAAAGTACTGTATACTGTATGATACTGTACAATACTATAATCAATACAGTACTATACCTGAATCTGAAATATATATACAGTATATTAGTGAACATATACAAGAGTAATGACACAGTAGGCCTACAGGTCACACATAACACTTCCTGGATGGCCAAAATGATATGGAATATTACCTACTCACTCAGTACATCATGTGTGTTAGTGAACACTGTCACCACTACTTATATTATTACAAATGTCTTTGGAGATGCTACTGTATACCGTACTCTCCAAACACAAAATAAAATAGAAAAGTACAGAAAATAAACTGGAGGAATATAAATTGGTAAGGTCTTTCTGCTGAAAGTTCAACAGACATTTAGTGCTCATTCTTTGTTCATTTTTGTGTGTTTTTGTGAAGGAAAGAGTATTGATGCAAACAGTAATGTATTCCATTAACCCCTTAATAACCTCCGGAATTGAACAACCCTGTAAAGTACCAATGTCAGTGATGTTGAGTTAGCGCGAGCTATAAAAAACTGTGAACAATTATGGGAAGGGAACAAAGGTCACTGGTATGTTTATACGACTCTATTCTACCATCCCAAGCAGTCAGGCCGTTGCTTAATCACAGATGTTTTCTCCCATATAGCACATGCACCGAAACTTTATGAATTCTTCCATGAATTATAGCGAATCATAGCCTAGGTTTAGAAGGCTAAAAACATACTGCTAGGTGCCCCGGGTGATTCTCTACACATCATTAAGAAAAATAAATTGATTTCAGAAGAATGGAAGAAACTTACTCTAAGTACTCAAAGATGAATTAAATTTCTTCCACTGCGCCGGAAACAAACAATCATATGTATGGCTTAACGCTTAGCCCCTCAATTGCTGTAGGTTCAGAAATCTGTGTGCACCCCTGACCGGTCCTGGAATAATTTTTTAAGAGTTCTGAAATCAATTTATTTTTCTTAAAGATGTGAAGAGAATGGTCTGGCCCACCTAGCAATGTGTTTTTTAGCTTCCTAAGCCCATGTTATGATTCGATATGATTCAAAGAGGAATTCATAAAATTATGGTGCACGTGCCATTTGAGCGAAAACATCCAAGATTAAGCAACAGCCTGACTGCCTGGGTAGTAGTGCAGAGTCGTGTAAACATAACAGTGACCTTCCTTCCTTTCCCATTATTATTCACAGTTTTCTACAGCTCGCGCTAACTCAACGTCACTGACACTGGTACTGTAAAGGGTTGTCCAATGCTGGAGGTTATTAAGGGGTTAATGGAATATACTGTAGTACTGTTTGCATCAATACCCTCTCTTTCACATATACACACAAAAATGAACAAAAGAATGAGCACTAAATGTAGGTTTAACTTTCAGCAGAAAGACCTTACCAATTTATATTCCTCCAGTTTACTTTTCTGTATTTTTCCGACTTTAGGTTAGGTTTGGTTAAATTATTAGGCACAGTTAAGCTCAGTTACATTAGGTTTAATTAAACACTTAGGAGTCCCTTCCACCATTATGCTGTCACAGCCGAACAGCTAAAAACAACGAGGAAACAGATGTAACAAGCAACATTTATTTATAGGTAATGCATTAGTATCAGTGATTCATAGGCTATGCAATTACCAGTAAATGTCATTTTCAGGAAGGCATCGAGAATTAGCAAATTTCAAGAGTTAGCGTGAGGGCTTGGAACATAAGCCTTGCTGATTTGGTGTGTGTGTGTGGGGGGGGGGTGTTCTCTACTGTATTATACTGTACAAAACTGTAATCAATACAGTACTATACCTGAATCTGAAAAATATTGAAACTAGTGAAAATATACAAGTATAATGCCACAGTAGGCCTACAAGTCACAGATAACATTTCCTGGACTGCCGAGATGATTTGGAACATCTGCCAAACAATCAAAGACTTTCGTAAATGGGACTACTGTACTACGATAAAGTACAACTATCCAGCTTTAAAATTATGCCAAAACCAGTATTCTGTCATGAAAACTATATCTACACAGACTGATCAAAGAAAAAGACCAGCAAGTGAATACAGTGGACCCTCCATATTCGTGGAATCAACTTTCACGGAGTTCGAAGATTCGCGGATTGCCCTTCTGTGGAGCCAAGATTTCGTTTGCAGCCGCAAAGTGTCACAGTGCAGACATTTATGGGTCATTTCATGCCAAAACAGGCTAGCACCAAACCAGTGCACTCCTGCACTCCTCTGTCTACCCCTCAGTCTGTGTCCTGCCACTGTTGCGGTCGTTTCGCTGCCTCTACACTGCCACGCCAAACCTCCCGTGATTTCGGTATTGTCCCCAAAATTTGTGCTCTCACGTGTTCAGAGGTAAGAAGTGTATTGCTGTGCTATTTTATGAGTGAATTAGCACCCAAATGTGCAATTTACTTGTGATAACTCTGTCTCACGTGTATTTACCTAGTCGTATTTACCTGGTTACGATATACAGGAAATGAGCAATGCTCATGGGGTCACATCTCTTTTTCTCAGTAAGTCAAATTTTGCTTTGAACTTATATTTTAAACTGGACGATCTCTTTGTCCAGGCTGTTCCACAAGTCTATGCACCTATATGGAAAACTATATTTCTTGATATCCTTCAAGCAACTTGGCTTTTTCAGTTTCATTCCATGTCCTCTTATTACTGTCCCATCCTATACAAACAGATCTTTTCTATCAATTTCATCTACCCCCATCATGGCCCTCAACACTGCAATCATGTCACTTCTCTCTCTCCTTTCTTCTAAGGAAGGCAGATCAAGCTTTTTCAGCCTCTCTCTGTACGACAGATCTGCCAAGCTGGGGACCATCTTGGTTGCCGTTCTTTGTATTCTCTCGATCATGCTTATATCTCTCTTTTTGTGTGGGGACCACACTACTGTCAACACATACATTCCCCCCAAGTCATCCCCCACAGTACCACACAATTACTCACCACAAACACACCACATTACAAACACACCCATCATCATCCTGGGTGGTGATTTCATCACCAAGGCATCAGCCTGGCATGTCAATAACCCTGACACAGAGAGAAGGCTGGTACTACAATCCTAAACAGACAAGCTTTTCATACTGAATAATCTCCATCAACATACCAATATCCCACACCAAGCCCTCTCCCTCCCATCATCCCCAGACATCACCTTTTGCTCCAAAAACTGGGTCCCAACAACGTCCTGGAGGGTGGTCAAAACCCTTGGCACTGACCACCTCCCAGTCATCATCACTACCAAAACCAGAATCATCCCAGCCAGCCACAGACACACATACACTAATTATAAGAGAGCCAACTGGGAGGCCTCCACAACTGAAACAGAACAACATTCGAACCATTAAACAGTACATCCATCACAAACATCAACCCCACTGTGCACACTTTCAATACAAGTAAACAAAATGCAAACAAAAAACACATCCCTAGAAGCAACAGAAAGAGACACAACCCCAACTTCACACCAGAAACTCAAGGCCTCATTAGTCAATGGGACACACTATGACACTTCCCAACACCCCATACACAAGACACCATACAAACTCAACACTCAAATAAACAATAATCAGAACAGCAAACACTAAACTGGAATAATTATCTCCAAACACTTGATCACAAAACAAACACCAGCAAACTCTAAAAAACACTAAAAAGCATCACACTCTCCAACGGCAACACTACACAATCACATGCTGCCATCACAACAACAGACACCATACCTTCAAACAAACAACACACAAACATTCTCATCAATCAATTTTCACATGTCAGCCACCTAAACCCCCATCGTGACGAAAGACATATCATCCGACGTCGTGACGAAAGACATATCATCCGACGAAAGAGACAGTTCCCCACAGATCCAGACTTCGCACCTTTCATTTACAATCAGACGAAGCACATCATCAGCAACTTTAGGCACTCATCTGCCTGTGGGCCAGACAACATTAGCAACATACACCTTAAACACCTTGGACCACAAGGCATACAAGCACTCACCAACATATCAAACTACAGCTTCTCACACATAATACCCAACATCTGGAAGCATGGCATTATCATCACTATCCCCAAACCCAACAAAGACCCCATGTTACCTTCCTCACACTGCCCCATCACGCTCCTCCGCACCCCCCCCAAGTCACTGAATGACAGGTACTACAACTAGTTACACCTCACACCCCCTTTGCCCCATCACAACATGGTTTTAGGCCACTACACTCCACAAACACTCTTCTTACAGACCTTACACAGACAGTTATTGATGGCATGAATTCAGCTAGGCCACCACACAGAACATTCCTAGTCACACTAGACATTAGCAAAGGTTTTGATGCCATCCCCTACCACAACCTCACAAACATAATATTCAACACAAACATGCACAATAAAACAAACAGATGGCTGGCAAACTACTTAGTAGGCAAATGTGCACATGTAAAATTTGCCGGTCAGTCTTCGAACATCAGAAACTTCATAAATGGTGTCCCCTAAGGATCTGTTTTGTCCCCTACACTCTTTAACCTATACTTGCACAACATAACCACACCCCACACACCATAGATACACATAGCTTCCTATGCAGACCATATAACACTGAACTTTTTCAGTGTCTCAGTTACACAGAGGGTAGACCAGCATGCTCTCCAATACAAGTTTCTCTAACTGTCAACACCAAACTACATACACGCTACACACTACACTTCCTTTTCAAAATTATTTCGAAAATGGCGCACAAAAATCATGCCTCGGAGTCCCCAAGGGGGGGGGGACCATAAATGCCCCCATCATCCGCCCCTCTCCCGGTGACGACTCAATGAGCTGCCTGGAACCACTGTCTGACTCACTCCTTCTTCATTTCTGTAACATTCGCGGCCTTTCCTCTAACTTTCACGCTGTCGAGCACCACCTCTTCTCCTCTAAACCTCACCTTCTCTTTCTCACTGAGACTCAGCTGTCTGAGGCAACTGACAACAAACCGTTTTCTGTATCCTCCTACTTTCTCTATTCTCGTTTCAAAGCCAAAGGTGGCTGTTGCGTATATGTATGCAACGATCTATCTTGCTCTCTTGTTCCGGAACTTGATTCTTCTGAATTCTCTACTCTCTGGCTTTGGCTTTCCTGTCATTCTCTGACTAAATATATCTGTGCTGTTTACTTATCTCCTAATTCTACTGACTATCAAAAATTCTTTGACTATCTTACTTCTACGATGGAACACATTCTATCCATTTCTCCATTCTCTGAAATCTCCATTCTAGGAGATTTCAATGTTCACCACCACCTTTGGCTCTCCTCTCCTTTCACTGATCCACCTGGTGAACAAGCCTACATCTTTTCTATCCTTAATGACCTAGAGCAGCTTGTACAGCACCTTACCCGTATCCCTGACCGCCTTGGTGAGAGTTCCAACATACTTGACCTTTTCCTAACAACTAATCCTTCTGCTTACACTGTTCATCTTTTCTCTCCGTTGGGCTCCTCCGATCATAACCTTATTACCTTAACATGTCCAATCGCTCCAGTACGGCCTGTGGACCCTCCAAAGAAACGCCGCCTGCGGCACTTTGGAGCTGCAGATTGGGAGGCCCTCAGGCAGTACTTCTTTGATTTTCCATGGAATGATTATTGCTTCCATGGCCGGGAGCCATCTGAGTGTGCCTTGCGCGTTACGGAGGTTATTCTCTCGGGCATGGAAGCATACATTCCTTTCTCATATCCTCTGACTAATGCATGAAAGCCTTGGTTTAATCACGCTTGTTCTAATGCTGTCCGCAACAAGGAGAGGGCCTATAAGAGGTACCGGAGCCAACCCACCCCTGAATCACACCTTTTATATATTTCTGCCCGGAATCGTGCTAAGTCTGTTCTTCGCTCTGCTAAAAACAATTTCATCCGTGCTAAATGTTCCCAACTCTCCAACTCGAATTCTTCTCGCTCCTTCTGGCACCTTGCCAAAAACCTTTCTAACAACTTTACCTCATCATCCTTCCCTCCTCTTTTCTACTCTGATGGCTCTGTAGCTATTTCTTCTACTGATAAAGCAGATCTCTTCGCTCAGACTTTCTCCTCCAATTCCACCTTAGACGATTCCGGTGCTATTCCTCCATCACTTCCCCCCTCTGACTTCCTCTTGACTGACATTAAAATTTCTTCAGCTGATGTGTTTTCTGCCATCACTGGCCTCAATACTAACAAGGCATATGGGCCTGATGGAGTCCCTCCTGTTGTCCTCAAAAACTGTGCTTCTGTGCTTACACCCTGCCTAGGTAAACTCTTTCGCCTTTGTCTCTCAACTTGTACCTTTCCTTCTTGCTGGAAGTTTGCTCTCATTCAGCCAGTCCCAAAGAAGGGTGACCATTCCCAACCCTCTAACTATCGTCCAATTGCTTTAACATCCTGTGTCTCAAAAGTTTTCGAGTCAATTCTTAACAGAAAAATTTTAAAGCATCTTTCCTGTCACAACCTTCTTTCTGATCGTCAGTATGGGTTCCGTCAGGGACGCTCCACCGGCGATCTTCTCACCTACCTTTCAGACTCTTGGTCATCCTCCTTTCGGGACTTTGGCGAAAGCTCTGTCATTGCACTTGACATCTCAAAGGCTTTCGATCGAGTCTGGCATAAATCTTTAATTTCCAAACTGCCCTCCTACGGTTTCTATCCTTCTATCTGTGCCTTCATCTCTAGCTTCCTTTCTGGTCGTTCTATAGCCGCTGTTGTAGACGGCCATCGTTCCTCTCCTAGACCTATCAACAGTGGTGTTCCTCAGGGCTCTGTCCTATCACCTACTCTCTTCCATTTATTCATCAATGACCTTCTAAGCTGTACATCTAACCCTATCCACTCATATGCTGATGATTCCACCCTTCACCTTTCCATTCGGTTCCCGCAACGTCCATCTCAGCAGTTGCTTCAACAAAAGAGGGATGAGGCTATGGCACACCTAATGTCTGATTTGGCTCGTATCTCTGACTGGGGTAAAAATAATCTTGTTATTTTCAATGCATCAAAAACTCAGTTTTTACACTTATCAACCCGACAAAATCTTCCTCAGGATTACCCACTAATGTTTAATAATGAACAGTTATGTCCTGCATCATCCTTGAACATGCTTGGGGTTTCATTCTTTCGGGATTTGTCTTGGAAAGAACATATTACATCTCTTGTGAAATCTGCTTCCAAGAGATTAGGTGTGCTAAGCCGATTCCGTACTTTCTTTACCCCTGCACAGTTGTTGACCTTGTACACGGGTTTTATTCGCCCGTGTATGGAGTACAACTCTCATGTGTGGGGAGGCTCCCCACATGCAGCTCTTCTCAATAGGGTGGAGTCAAAGGCTTTTCGTCTCATTAACTCTCCTCCTCTTACTGATTCCCTTCAACCTTTGTCTCTTCGCCGCTCTGTTGCATCTTTATCTCTCTTCTATCGCTCCTTCAATGGTCACTGTTCCTCTGAACTGTCTGCTTGCATCCCTCCACCTCTACGATGGGCACGTAGTACCCGTCTAGCAACAAACTCTCATCCCTTTTCTGTCCAACTCTCTAATGCAAGAGTTAACCATCACTCCCAGTCCTTCATTTATGCAACTGGTCAACTCTGGAACTGTCTTCCTCTGTCTGTATTTCCTACTTCCTATGATCTCCAGTCTTTCAAACGCAATGTGTCCAGGCATCTCGAATTGAACGGATCTTGAATCTGGCTCTCTTTTGTATTGTTTTTGCTTTTTCTTGGAAGGAACAGTATGCAGGCCTGTGGCCTTTGGTTCCTTCTTCCTTGTATAAAAAAAAAAAAAACATGTACACATCAAAATGCAAACACAGCCGCACACATCCTTCAACCTTACCTCAACACGCTACATGAGTGGTTCACCACAAACAGGCTCAAAACAGCCCCAGCCAAATCTACAGTGAACCTTCTCACAAACTGAACAGCAGAACACAGTCATATTTCACACCTCACCATAAACAACACTCCCCTACTACACACACACACACACAAAATCCTTGGTGTAACATACAATACATCAATGTCATTTAAGCAACACATCACAAACATTAAAGATAAATTAACATCAAGACTCAATGCCTTGAGGTCACTTGCCAATACAACATTTGGACACAACAAAGCAACCACTACCACAGTATACAAACAATATACCATATGTTCAGTGATGAATTATGCAAGCCATGCTTGGGCACCTAACCTCACTAAAACACACTACAACACTCTTCAGACCATACGCAACAAGGCCCTAAAAATAATCACAGGCTGTATAACTACTACAGCCACAGACTACCTACATCAAGAAACCAAAGTCCTCAAAGTCAAGGATCATCTAAACATGAGAGGCACCCAAATTTTCCCTGCAGCCTCCACAAACCCACAACATATGCTACAGTACATGGCAGCACATCCACACACACCAAGGAACATCAAATACATCAATGTCATTTAAACAACACATCACAAACATTAGCAAATCCACACACACCAAGGAACATCAAACACATCAATGTCATTTAAACAACACATCACAAACATTAAAGATAAATTAATATCAAGACTCACTGCCTTGAGGTCACTTGCCCATACAACATTTGGACACAACAAAGAAACCACCACCACAATATACAAACAATATACTATACATTCTGTGACGAATTATGCAAGCCATGCATGGGCTCCTAAATTAACATCAAGACTAAATGCCTTGAAGTCACTTGCTCATACAACATTTGGACACAGCAAAGAAACCACCATCACAGTATACAAACAATATACTGTACTATACATTCAGTGATGAATTATGCAAGCCATGCATGGGCTCCTAACCTCACTAAAACACTCTTCAGACCATACAGAATAAGGTCCTAAAAATAATCACAGGCTGAACAACTGCTACACCCACTGACCACCTACATCAAGAAACCAAAGTCCACAAAGTCAAGGATCATCTAAACAAGAGAGGCACCCAATTTCTCACTGAAGCCTCCACAAATCCACAACATCCACTACACTACATGGCAGCACATCCACACACACCAAGGAACATCAAAACAACACCCAGCACACAATATCATACACAAATGCTGCCATCTCTTTCCCCTCGCCCACCTCAGACCAGCTTCCAGAAGCTTATCCATACTGTACTCTAATAACTTGCTGCTCCATTCAATCACTTAAAGACAACAACAGATGCATGCACGGCCTCCTGATATACACCCTTCTGAATCCTATCTCCTCATGAGGACAGGGTCCACCTGGCCAGGCTGAGATGTGGGCATCATCCAGCCCTCTTAACTCGCTGTCCCACCGACGTGCGATGCACGTTGCTACTTTTTTCCACGGACAGACCCAACGACGTGCATCGTACGTCACTCAATTGCAGGGCCCATTGTGTGCACATTTTTCAACATTCGCGGGTGATTTTTGGTAGGCATATGAGGGAGACCTTCCTCTAACTGCTGACAAGCAGGGATACTGCCTGGCCCCACCTAACCCCCCTTCCCCCCCTCCCCCCCACACTGGGCAATTCACCTGTTAGCTGTAACCTGGCCAGTAAAGGTATGTTGTCCCACGGTCTCTTCAATGATGAAATTCACAGTGAAAGTGATTCCTGAGGTGGAGGACAAAGAAATAAAGAAGCAAGAGGTAAAAACAAACAGAAGTGATGAGGTGGTAATGTCGTAAAGGAAGTTGCCATATACTGGGGTTTTGGGTGAGTGAACAATGCTTATAAACGCCTATATTATTGCGTGAAAATCAAAATAAACTTGTACTACACACAAATTCGTACCAAATAAATGAAATAAATACTTAATTTAAAGTGGCTTGAATTAGTTAACCCTTCCATAGTTTGTTTTCTTTAGCCAGGTACCCTGAAAAAGAAGGAAAATGTAAGGTTGACTGACACCTGTATCAACACCTGTAACCTCAGGATCGTGATTCCTCAATGAATTTTCAATGTTTCTCACCAAAAGCGAAGGTTTCAGCCAAAAAACAAAAAGTCGATAATCGGTCAGGACCTAGGGGTAGGCTGGGTAAAAAACTGGTCGGGACTGGACGGGTTAAGTTATCAGAAGAGACTCGATGACTCTGTCGCTGATGCCTGTCCAGGATGTAACACAGCACCACATACTATTAAGCACACAATCACCTATACCAACAACATAATATACACTCCTTGAGAGCTCTGTCGGAAAGCCTGGTCACGGCCGTAGCCTTCATTAGAGACTTGGAGCTGTTCGCCCAGACTGCTTAAGGAACAACTACTACTACTACCTGGGACAGATCATGGCCACTATCAATTTTTCATCATCTCCTCATCCATATAATGAAAATGCCACTCTTATGTTAGTAAAGAGACTGCATGTCTCTCTAACAATCTTGTTAACCCTTTCGCGCACGGTACCGCGATTTTTGCATTACATGTGGTGTGGTGTGCCAAAGCACAGGACCTCAAATCGCGTGAAAACGCAAAAAAAAATAACCAAAAATAAGTTTTCAGTCGATTTGCGTCAAATTTTGTAGCATTCTAGCAGCCACGTGTCTCTCCCGAGGTAAGACTTTGGCAACACTGCAATGACTCCTATGTGCCTATACGTAGTGATAGAATCTCAGTGCTCCACTAGCAGCCAGACAGCAGGGTCGTGCTGTGTTGTGTTGTCCCTTTAAATCCGCCATTTTCCCCCTCCCACCCGTGGCTGAAGCCATTATTGAAATATTGTGATTGTACAGTGTTTTTTACTATAATGTGAAGTGACTGTGTCTATTGAACATAGATATATTGTTTGTAAAGCATTGAGGCCCGTTATCAGCCGTTAGGCCTAGAGGCAGTCTGGTTTGTTATAGCAGGGTTTCCACTCACCCTGCCCGTAAAATTATGTACTTTACCCTTATAGTGAAGCCATTACTTATATCTGTGAAACATATAGTGCCTGGATTAGTGAAATAACTGACCTACCATAGCAAGCATTATGTTATGCCATAGAGATACATAGACATATGCATTAGTTGCTAAGGGAACAGGCGGTCTCTTACGCCATACAGTAGCGAAGGGAATAACGGAAGAGGCTGGGATGGAATCGTGTGATAGTGTTTTATACTGTATATGGTTCAGTGTGAAATATACATATAAAATAGTGCAGCGAGTGTTCACCGAGAAATATTGCGTGCACTGACTGACAGCGGAAAGTTACGTAATGATCAGAGACAAGAAAATACGCCACACAGCGACACATATATGACATTATATATGAAATACAGGAGTTAGGGGTTGGAGCCACAGACAACACGACAGCCGGAGCAGACAACACCAGCATCCCCAACCCTCCCAGTACCACTGGGGGACCGCAGCTGACACAGAGCGGCTGGGAACAGAAACGGCGTACCTGTGTCACTTCCCGGCGCCCCTCTCACGCCCAGGTGGTGACCCAGAAAGGTAGCAGTCGCCGGCACCTAGTCTCCAGCCGGAGCTCCACTCAACAGGTAAGGGGTGGAGTTTACAACTCCACGCAACGCCGTGGTATCAGCCATAGTCATACTGGGTACGGGGCAGAACTGGCCACAGTCCGTTCCCCGGTTGCATCCCCACCACAGGGCCGCAACACGGACGCGTGTCAGCCAGGCAGGACTGGCCATAAGTCGTCCATATCCTGTAGGCGTTCCCCCCAGAGCGGCACCGCAGTACAGGCCATAAGCCGTACTGGGCACGAGGCAGGATCGGCCACAGTCCGTCTCTCTGCTGCTAGTGCTCCCAGCTCACCGGAACGGGCCATTAGCCGCACCAGAGCTCCCACCTCCTGTGCCCCTCCGACGTCGGCCATAAGTCACGTCGGGCCAGAGGTAAGGTAGGCCATTAGCCGCACGGAAGCTGTTGTCCCCTGTGCAACCCAGGCGTCGGCCATAAGTCATGTCAGGCCAGAGGTAGAGCAGGCCATCAGCCGCACTGAAGCTGTCGTCCCCTGTGCAACCCAGACGTCGGCCATAAGTCAGGTCAGGCCATAGGCAGAGCAGGCCATCAGCCGCACTGAAGCTGTCGTCCCCTGTGCAACCCAGACGTCAGCCATAAGTCACGTCAGGCCAGAGGCAGAGCAGGCCACTAGCCGCCCTGAAGCTGATGCCCCCTGTGCTACCACGACGTTGACCATAAGTCACATCGGGCCATGTGTAACCGTCCGCTTCCCTCCTACAGGAGGACCTGCAACCAGAGAGGACCCTTCACCCGAGACGTGGCAAGGCCTCGCACAAGGTCTTGGTTCCTTACAACTCCACCAGGGTGAACAGTGGCCGAAGCAGAGTCCCCGTACTCCCCCGGCCCGAGGTTCCTGTGAGACGACCCTGTTGGCGACACCGCTCTCTAGCAGTTGCCATAGTCCAGCCGCCCCGGGTTCCAGTGTTCTGGGTCCCCAGTTGCCCCGGGAGTTGCCCCGAACACCAGGGCGCGACTTACCTGTGGGCGAGGCCTCCCTGAGTCTCTCCCAGACCAGATAACAGGCCCGTCTTCTGGCTCTCTTCGGGCCAAGCCCATAGCCCCATGACTATGTATGGGGCCCTGTCCAGGGGTGCGCCACTCTGCCCTTCCTCCAGACGGAGGAATCAACCTAGGGCCCACCAGTGGTAACAATATGAGTGGACTTTACATATGTGTGTGCTCTTTCGACCCAGATATTTGTGTGCATTAACGAATACATCACGAGTGGTCCCCTACAGTGTATTCTCGAGTTTAAGTGACCAGGAACCCAGAATATAAGACTGGACGAGCCTAATAGCTAGAACGTGGGCTGACCTATATCTCGGGCAGAGTCCCATGTCTCGGACAGTCTTCGTGACCAACAGAATATTCCTATTGTGTCGGTTGTGCCATTCCCTTGCTATTTATACTCTCCCTCCCGTTTGTGCATTAAATCTCCACTCACCCCCGTGTCCAGACATGTTAGTCAGGATATACCAAGATATCGCAGTCCCCCCCTGCCAGTGATCACTACGGGCAACACTACCTGAGATAGACTTCCGGCCACCAGGTACCTGTGACACAGGTGTTAACGTAACTCACATACAGTGCCGTCCAGTGCTATACAGGTTTAGGAAATTATAGTAAATTCATTCCTGTGTCCTAAATTATAAGTATATTGTATGTGCCATAAGTGTTGGGTAAATAGTACCATACTTCTACCAGTCGATATAGTGACAGATTCCATTTGTGTACAGAGTTAACCTACCCCAGACCAACCGAGCTGCAATATCAGTAATCCCTCTAATATCCGGACGTCCAATAACCGGACATACTCACTAACCGGACATTCTGGGCTGCCCAACCCCCAAAATGAAAAAAAATTCGAAAGAAATCGATTAATTTTCGATTTTTTGGGACCGTGTCAGTTTGAATTTCCCGCGCGTGCCGATCCCCTCTGTTTACACTCGTGACGCCACTATCGGTCGCCATTACCCACTCCCCTCCTCCCTCATGAACAACTCCGAAAATGGCGGCCGAAGTGATTGCTTTTGTGGTGATACCCTACCTACTACAGTGCTTGATACTGCGCTTCACCTTCTTCATCATGTGTGTGATGATGGCCCCGCCTCCTGAGAAGAGGAAAAGAGTGGTTCTGACTCTGAAGAAGAAGAGGCAGATATTGGACAAGGTGGGCGCCGGCTGGTCAACAGGGCGCATCTTACGTGAGTTCAACCTCCCTCGCTCCACCTTGTTTGATATCAAGAAGTTCCGAGACAAACTACAGCAGTACACGGCTGATTTCGCATAGAAGACCAGACAAAACGTGCAGAGGTAGGTGATGTTTACTCCTAAGTATGCAGACATCGACCGCTCCACGTTGATTTCGTATCGACAACAACGTGCTGCTGGTGTGTTGGTAGGTAGAACGGAGCTGAAAGCTGCTGCTGAGAAGTTCACAAGGCTCCATGGATCGTCACTAGACCACACGGGAATTTACTGTTGTGTACAGTGCAGTGAAGTTATGTTATTCCAGTTATAAAAAAAAACCTTGGTGAAAGTGTTGGTGAGAAGTGCTGGTGATTCTCAAGTGGAAAGGTGTGTCAGGTGCAACGTCTTGCTGTCAGAGTCTGAGATGATAGAGTGGGTTATTACATCAGGACGGCCGCTTTTTGTTCGTAAGTACCCTAACTTCATGCCTAACGTCTTTTCATCATGCTGTACATGTGTTAAAAAATTACCGAAAATGTTAATCATAATTTCCTGCTTGCTATTTAATTTTTCCATGCATGGTTCTTAAG
>JAGKTI010017579.1:0-18398 GCA_018397915.1 Birgus latro
GGGCAGCTCTTTGAGTCGTCACCGGGAGAGGGGCGGATGGTGGGGGCATTTATGGTCCCCCCCCCTGGGGACTCCGAGGCATGATTTTTGTGCGCCATTCTCGGTAACGTGGTCGGAGGTACTTGTTGGGAAGTCGATGATGGGTTATTTAATACAACCAGAATAAAGTCGTGAGACATATTATCAACGAAGGTGAGTTACAGGACTCTTGGGTTACTGAGTTTTATTGTAGATTTATCTTGATGGCGATATACAATGATCTTAGCGTGACGGCCAGTCTCCCCTCTCTCCTTACTCTGCCCTAATTGTGCTCTAGGGCATTCTCTTTCCCCTTCTCTCCCTTTCTGATGTGAAGGGCTTCTCTCTCCCCTTATATACAGGTGGGAAAGGATGTTTAGGTAAGGTAGTAGTGTCTAATCGATCTCCTGTGGGCTTCCATGTGTTTGAATACATCATGAGTTTCTTGCTTGTTTAGACTACGAGGATATTTTGAGAAACATCATATGTTAGGACTCTTGATAGTCTGGGACAACAGACTGTGTACAAATATCATGTGAAATCAGACACTACATCCTGTACATTGTGTTATGGGATATATACTAATGCCTGTATAATATACACTACATCCTGTACATTGTGTTATGAGATATATACTAATGCCTATATAATATCTACATATCGCTCGGTCACGCCAGCTGTCGCACCATCGACAGGAAATACATTAATACATATTACAATCAACATGTAAGTCAAGTAAGTGAAGTACATAAAAGTTACATAATTGGGATAATATAGTCAGTGTAGTTATACAATATATATGAGAAGGACTTGCTATATATATTCATATATAAATGAGATACAATAGTATAATTAAAGTAAGCCTATATTATGTGTAACCCATCATTTGTTATTTTATATAAAACATATATGTACAGTATATACACTATTTACACAGTTTGTCTCACTTGTACAGAACAGTTCGTAAAAACTGATTCAAGGTTAGCAATTCTCGCTTGCATTCTGTGCATGGCCAAAAGTAATACAACAAATATGATGGAGAAAATCACAAAGATGGCTGGAGCTGGGCTGGAGCTGGGCTGTATACATAATATGGGTTAAACATAATCCTACTGTATTCTTCCCAAGGTTGTATTGTTTGATTTATTAGTTGCATGGTTTCATACTTGGGTGAAGTCAACTTAATGTATGAGCTTGCATTTAAGTTCATCCTAGGCAATGGCTGAAAGTACTTGTGTGTGTGGTTGAGAATAATGGTTTTTAGTGGGCAAGGTGGATAATGTAGGTGTCAGGACTGCACAGTAATCTGGTGAGATGTATAAACCGGATGCTGATGTATGGACTGGAGATGTATCTGGGCAGGTCACAAAAACTGATGTATTTTGAGTGAAGTAGAAGAACTGTGAATGTCCGATGCGTTGATGATGAATGAGTTTATCTGGCGCAAATGTGAAGTTGCAATGATGAGGGATGTCATGATTTTTTATGATAGCCATTTCACAAGGGACTGTCTCAGCTGGCTGAAACGTGAAGATGTACGCTGGACAAAGGTGAAATGCATGTAATGATGTGCGACATTTGTGTTCCATTGCTGTGTCACTAGTGAAAGCTACGGCATCCTGTTTCTCGGAAACCATGATGACTTCTGTTTTGATGTTGATGGTGACTAATGAGTCATCTTTCTTTGAAGGAAAAGGGTATATTTGATAGACTGTGAAAAAGTCATCTGTTACGAACGGTACATGGACTACTATTGATGTTGTTGTCAGTGTTGCTTCCAAGTATGGATAATATAACATTAAATTTCTTTCCTCAAACAAAGGTTTCAAACCATGCTTATGTATGCCTTGGTTAATTATTTGCCTGAGGTTGTGAATGGGTAGTAAATTAATAGTGATCCTTCCGTTACCTGCATTAGCAATTCCTTTCATGAAAGACTGATACTGAGCCCTGGTGTTGTCCAACTGTAGTATTATTAAGTCAATATGTTCCATGATCACTGAGAAGTGTTGGAATAGTGTATTGTTACTTTCTAGTGCATTTACTTTATCCACAATTCCTAGAGTTGATGCTTCTGCTTTCCTTAGGTTCTTTGCAATCGTCAGCATTAAGGTGTTCTGAGTGTCAGCCAACTTATGTCGGTATGAGAGAACTTGTGCTATTTTGTTAAATTTGTTATTTATTTCCTCTAGATCATTTTCTGTAGCTAGTCCAAAAATGTTTCCTAAAATTGCTCCACCTAAGTCAAACAAACCGCGTCTGTTACGTGTATTCGTGATGTTTCCTGTCCCAAGTGTGTTACTCCCAGCCAGTGAGATGTCCTGGATCATGGTGATCATTACGTGCTTAGCCTGTTCTAGCTTCCAGTCAGTTAATTTCATTAATTCAGCTACCTCCTGTGTGGGGTGATCATGTGAAGAAGGGCATGTTAATACCACTTCCAGAGTTCTGAGTGGTCCTGATATTTTCTGTAACATCATTGGTATATCTTGCAGTACGTCCAGACTAATTTCGGTACTTATTATGTCCTGTACTACTGCTGTTGAGGCTGTTGGGGCGATCAGGCACCCCTGCCGTACTATATGTTGAGGATGCAAGTGAGGTGATCCTCTTGATATCAACAGGAACATGATCCATGGAATTATTCGCCTCATCTTTACCTACCGACAGAACAACTGGATTAGATATCCGTTCTTACCTATAAAAGGAGTCTAAGTCGATTCCTAAGTCACGTAAATGCCTTGTTACGGTGAGAGCCATATTGGTTGCACCTATGTTTGTCTGTTTGGTATGCGACCGCAATTTATTCCGATATGTGTTTATTGCTTCAGGTTATTTTCACAGTGTGTACTAGGATTTTCGGTTGTGTCCGGTGCTTTATAGTTGCAAGCTAAGTTTCTTGAGACCTTCTTTAAGTGATCAATATGTATATCTTTTTCTTCGTCACTCGATAGTGACTTAATCACTGCCTTATTAGCTCTTCTCTTAATTACTCTATATGGGCCTTCAAATTTTGGTGACAGTTTGTTGTCTCTAGTGTGAATGAGGCCATAGACAATATCACCTATGCTGATGTTTGATTCTTTTGCCTTCTTATTGAATGATTCTGTCATTTCTTCCTTAGACATCATTAACTGTTTCTTTACCCTTGTGTGTATTTCTTGAAATTCACGTAAGCGAAGTTTAGGATAATCGTCATAATTATATATGAGAATTTGCTCGCCTTCTAACGTTTTGTAAGGGAGACGTTTGTCAGACCCGTAAATGATGAAATGAGGTGTATCTCCTATGGATTTATTAATCGCACAATTTAGTGACGCTTCAACTCTTGGGATTAAGTCATCCCAATTTGCATAATTGTCACTGAGGATGTGCCGTAGTACATCTAATATTTTCTTATTCTGTCTTTCCACCAATCCATTGGAAGCTGGATGGTAGGCCACGATATTAACCTTCTGAATATTGTATTGTTTACAAATTTCCTGCAAAATTTCAGAGTTAAATTCACCACCATTGTCGCTTATTAGCACTCTTGGTGTGGTGAACCTACAGATCACATCATCAATGAATACCCGTGCGACTGTTTCTGCAGTTTTACCCTTAATTGGAACCAAGATCACATATCGTGAGAAATGATCAGTAGCAACAAACAGATATTGATTGTGATTGGTAGTTAAGGGTAATTTAAGTAAATCAACCGCGACAACGTCCCATGGTTGGTTAGGGACTGGGTATTTACCTAACGGTGCAAGTGATATCGTGTAACCTTTATGTTTTGCACATGATTCACATTTTTCTATGTGACAATGTATGTCTTTGCGTAACGTTGGCCAGTAATATGACATCCGGGCCTGTCTGACTGTCCTGTCCTTGCCAGGATGTCCTGCATGTGGACTATCGTGTACTGTCCTTAAAATGTGTGGTATCATTGTACTAGGAGTAACTAACTGCCTAAAATTTTTTCTATGGTTTGGTTGTCCTGGATTTACCCTATATAAGACATTGTTTACCATTGTGAATTGTTCAAGTGGTACCTGTAACTTGGGTAATGGCACATCATCGCCTGACTCGAGGTGATATATTACTTTGGACCATACTGGGTCCTGTCTTTGTGCCTGTGAGATTTCTTGAATTGTGGGGATCGATTCATCCTTGTTAGGGAGTGATTCTCGTGGACTTATTGTAGCGACGTTGGCTAATGGGTTGCGTGATAAGGCATCTGCTGCTACGTTCACTTTGCCATTTATGTAGTAAATATTTACATTATAATTCTGGATTTTACATTTCCATCGTGCTCTCCTCCCAGAGAGGAGTTTTTCTTGGAACATGCCCACAAGTGGCTTGTGGTCTGTGTATAGATGAATTTCATATCCGTACACGAGGTCACGGAATTTCTGTAGAGCAAATATTACCGCTAGGGCTTCCAAGTCTGTTACACAGTAATTTTTCTCTGCTCCTTTCATTTGCCTACTGGCAAAAGCAATGGGTTGGTATTTACCACGTTTATCCTCTTGCATCAATACAGCACCTAAACTTTTGAGAGAAGCATCTGTGCAAATTATGAACGGCTTTGTGAAGTTAGGTTAAGCCAAGCAAGGTGCACCTGTAAGTTTATCTTTTAATTCATTAAATGCATTCTTTTGTTCCTCTCCCCACTGAAATACCGCTTGTTTTTTCAGCAGGAGAAATAATGGTTGGGCTATGTGAGAGAAGTGTTGTATAAACGCCCTATAATATCCGGCGAGCCCTAAAAATTGTCTTACTTCATCCACATTTGTGGGTTCTGGGAAATTTCTTACTGCTTTTATTTTGTCCTGAGAGGTGTGGATCCCCTTTGCATCTAGTCTGTGGCCTAAGAATTTTATTTCCTTAAAGCAAAATTTACATTTAGACAGCTTAATTTTTAAACCTGCACTTGGTAACTTGTGTAGTAGCTGATCTAACTTCTGTAGATGTTCTGCCAGCGTGGGTGTTGCAATTATGATGTCATCCAGGTAGACAAATATACTGTCGCCTAATATTCCAGCCAATACGCTATTCATCAGTCGCTGGAATGTGCCAGGAGCCGTCATCAATCCCATCGGCATTCTCTTATACTGATAATGGCCACTATCAGTAGAGAAAGCAGTGTACTTGCAGGATTCTGCATCTGATCCTATCTGATAATAGCCACTTAATAAATCGATTGTAGGAAAGACCATATTTTCTGGTCCAATGTTGTGCAGGACGTCACTTAACAATGGCATGGGAAAACGGTCGGGAATGGTTACCTGATTAAGTTTGCGATAATCAACAACTGCCCTCATCTCACGGTTTTGTTTAGGTACAAAGAAAAGTGGTGCGTTCCATGGGGATACTGAAGGTTCAGTGATGTCCAAACATAACATTTCATCTACATATTGCTTTGCTAGTGCACGTTGCGAGTGAGCAATTCTATATGCTGGTACGTAAATCGGTTTTGTCTCGTGTTTTACGTTAATATGGTGTTGGATTAGATTTGTACAACCTAAGTTTTCACCAGGTAATGCAACTGCTTGTCGATGTTTTTCCAGGACATCTAGTAAATTGTCTGTCACGTCAGAATTATCTGAGCAAACCAAATGCTCCTTTATGCACTCTCTGTCTGTCGAGTTTACTCTACTGGACGTTCCCCCTACTGTCACTTCTCGTATAGGGGCTGGGCATATCTCTAACCTACAAATACAGGTTCCTTTCTTGATCCTCACATCTCCATTCATGGTGTTAGCTAAAATGACATTAGTTTCACCATTTTTATTCATCCAACACAGGGCGCTCTCAATTAAAAGGCCATTTATTCTAACCGTCTCTTCTAATGCAATGACATTACAATTTCTAAGCTGACTTTTGATGGTGATTTTTGTGAATGATTTTGGTGGTAGAATTACATCATAATTAATGCTTGCTGGGTAAATAAGCGAGTCACGATTGGTTTGTGGTTGTGTGAGCGAGTCCTCGCGTCCATTTTCTTTGAGTCGTTGTACGTCGGACTCATCTATTTTGGTTTTGTGTGTAATCGTTCTTGTGACGCTAGTTTTCCTATAACTGCTGGTTGTTTTATCAGGAGATGAAATTTCCTCAATGAATTCGCTGTCATAATGAATTCCATTAAAATGTGGCATCAGTATTATATTTTCTTTTCTCATCGTGTTTAATCCAACTAAACCACTTCCTCTGATTGATAATTTTTCTACTACATAAAAGGTGGTAGTGAATGATTTTGTGGTCTCTGTGAACTTCATGTTTAACTCAATCATACCAATAACTGGTATTTCTTTACCATCCACTGTGTGTAAATGTAAGTCTGAGTTCTCCAGAAATGTCACTTTTCTTCTCTTTCTAAAAATTCTTTCTAACTCATCTTGCGTTATTAAGTTCACTGGTGAGCCTGAATCCAAAAATAATGAAATCTCTTCCTCCTCACATACAGCAGGTACCAAAATGCTTTCGTTTCCAAAGAGACTTCCAATGTTGACTGTTTGTTTTATGTGTCGTCGTCTTTTGTGCTGGTACGGCCTTCCCCCGACCTATGGACGGATATCAATCTTTCTCCTGTT
The DNA here is from genome assembly GCA_018397915.1 of Birgus latro. Classification (NCBI taxonomy): domain Eukaryota; kingdom Metazoa; phylum Arthropoda; class Malacostraca; order Decapoda; family Coenobitidae; genus Birgus; species Birgus latro. The sequence continues at coordinate 6,594 of JAGKTI010017579.1, forward strand.
TTACATTCTGACGTCCAGTGACCTACACACCTATGGTGTCTGCAATATGCTTCGAACCCTTTTGCTTTTTCTCTATCCTCCTTTGCTCTGATATAACATTCAGCTTTTGTGCCTAGGTTTTGCGCAATAGTAACAGAGTGTGTTACTTGAACTGAACCTACGAGGTGATCTTCCATTTGTGTGTCTTTGTGTTGATCGATGTCTACTGGGACTCCTGTCAAACTTTTGTACCGCCCTGTTGCCTGGTGTGCGGGAGCAAGTCCTTGAGCTAACCTGACTGTGTGTTTGTTTCTGAACTGGACATGATTGTCTCTGCTTGGCAGGACTTGAATTATTTATCCCTGCTACTATTTCTGGTACTTTGATTCCTGGTTTGATGAGCTGTGATGTGTCAGTGATACAAGCTTTACTGCAGTTTAATTCTACTTCATAAATGAAATCAAGTAAGCACATTTCTGGATTATATGGGATGGTTTTAGCTATCTTCAGCACCCTGTCAGAAAACTGACATAGGGCTGATATATAGCCAATGATGTCAACGACATGCACTGGTGACATCCCACCATCCTGTGTGACCCAGTTTGAGTTTTCTAGGCTGTCTAACAAGGTTTTCTTAATAGTGGAAATATCTGATGTTATATCTGCTAGATCTGAGCCTGAGTGTGTTTGCCTAAGGAAGTCTACCATTTTGTGTAATTCTGGGGTTATACCACCAAGAAAACTCTTGCCTCCCGAGAATTTCCTGAGAAATTCTGCCTTAAATTCCTCGAATTTTGTGGCTCTTGTCAACCTATCAGAATGTAATAAATTGCTGGCAGGGCATCGTTCTTGGTTTATTCTAGCCGAATAAACAGCTATTTTCCCTTTTTCATCCGTAATGTTTCGCCTAATGAAATACTGCTGGCAGTGTTTAGTGAGGGTGTACACATCTATTTTGTCTTTTTCTGTACCAGAGAATTTTGGTAGTTCACTCTCTTCATGACAAATGTACACTGGAAAGGGATTATTACTGGAATTCTGTGGAGAAAGCATTGCATTCGTGCTTGCTGCTTTTGTGTTATCCATCTTTACAGTTTTTGCTTTGCAATCGCCAGATACTGGCAATTTATATGTTTTTCCTGACCTTAATACTCTATGGTCTATGTTATAGTAGACGTGAGGAAAATTTGTATAATGTTCACTATCTACATCTGAAAATTCTGACCAAGTGTCATCATCATTTACTTCAACGTATGTTGAGTCTGTTTGCTGTTCTTTATCTAGCTTGTGTTTTGTTTCCTGAGTTTGGTTATCTGCTGGTTCCTCTGTATTTGATGGTGTTTCGATATTTATATTATGTTGATCGTCTTCTGGTGTTTGTGTAAAAGATACAGTTGATCCTTCGGGCACTAATAACGGAACTCCACTCAGCATAATGGGACCACTTACTACTTTATATGTTACACATCTCACATATGTCAGTGTAAATTGTGTAATTGGTGAATTGTTAACTAATACAACCTTGGTTAGAATAAATTAACTCACTAGAACAGTTGTGGAGATACAGCCGTGGTATGAAGAAAGAGGTGTTGTTGTTGAAGGTCAACACGTCAGCATCGTTGTCATCACTGAGGTAGGCAGATACTCGCTCTAGACGTCTCACACTTCCTGTTGAGGTGGGTCCCTGGAGTAGGCAGACAGGCTGGCAGACAGGCAGGTGCGGCAGGCCGTTGTTTTCAAGCACTTGGGCTGACTGGCGTGTTATGATGATCTTGCAGTGTGTGGGCCCGTGCTTTGCTATGGTAGCTGTGGTGGAGATGGTGGTGGAGGTTGTGGTGGGGAAGGTGGGGATCGTGGTGGAAGGTGGTGGAGGTCGGATGAAGGGTGGTGGTGGTATGGTTTGAGTCAGCAGTGTCTTAGCTCATCATGCTGGGTCAGACTGTTAGCGCCATTCCTCTCTCGTCACTCTTCTTTATTGTTGTTCGTATCTTCTCACCTCTTCGTTTGCTTCTTATTTTGTAGTGCTTGATTTTTCCGTAGTCGGTAGCGTAGTTTTTCGTAGATGGGTTCGTGGTTACCGCTGCACACCAATCTCGGTAGCGTGGTCGGAGGTACTTGTTGGGAAGTCGATGATGGGTTATTTAATACAACCAGAATAAAGTCGTGAGACGTATTATCAACGAAGGTGAGTTACAGGACTCTTGGGTTATTGTAGATTTATCTTGATGGCGATATACAATGATCTTAGCGTGACGGCCAGTCTCCCCTCTCTCCTTACTCTGCCCTAATTGTGCTCTAGGGCATTCTCTTATCCCCTTCTCTCCCTTTCTGATGTGAAGGGCTTCTCTCTCCCCTTATATACAGGTGGGAAAGGATGTTTAGATAAGGTAGTAGTGTCTAATCGATCTCCTGTGGGCTTCCACGTGTTTGAATACATCATGAGTTTCTTGCTTGTTTAGACTACGAGGATATTTTGAGAAACATCATATGTTAGGACTCTTGATAGTCTGGGACAACAGACTGTGTACAAATATCATGTGAAATCAGACACTACATCCTGTACATTGTGTTATGAGATATATACTAATGCCTATATAATATACACTACATCCTGTACATTGTGTTATGAGATATATACTAATGCCTATATAATATCTACACCATTTCGAAGATAAATTTTGAAAAGGAAGTGTAGTGTGTAGCGTGTATGTAGTTTGGTGTTGACAGTTAGAGAAACTTGTATTGGAGAGCATGCTGGTCTACTCTCTGTGTAACTGAGACACTGAAAAAGTTCAGCAAAGGAGGATGGTCAGGAACAAGTCCTGAGGGCTGATGAAACGGGAGCTCCAGCTCTCCCTGTCATCAGCTTTCCATCCTCCTTGGGAGTACTGCCCTGCTCGACTGGTGCTACAGTCTCCTCACCTAAATCATAATTTCCTGCTTTCAATGTAATTTTCTCATGCATGGTTTTAAGTGCACCATCTATGAAAAAGGTGAATGCCAGTGAATTTCATGTGCGGTCATAACCTAACCTAACCTAACCTGACATTGTGTTAATCATAATTTCCTGCTTTTAATTTAATTTTTTCATGCATGGTTTTAAGTGCACCAGCTATGAAAAAGGTGAATGCCAGTGAATTTCATGTCCGGTCATAACCTAACCTAACGTAACCTAACCTAACCTAACATTGTGTTAATCATAATTTCCTGCTTTTAATTTAATTTTTTCATGCATGGTTTTAAGTGCACCAGCTATGAAAAAGGTGAATGCCAGTGAATTTCATGTCCAGTCATAACCTAACCAAACTTAACCTAACCTAACATTGTGTTAATCATAATTTCCTGCTTTTTATTTATTTTTTTCATTCATGGTTTTAAGTGCACCAGCTATGAAAAAGGTGAATGCCTTTGATTATTGTGCAAGATGATTACCATAAAGATTTTCATGTCTAACCTGTTTTCAGCATGCTGTAAATGTGTTAAAAAATTTCCCTAAATGTTAATCATAATTTCCTGCTTTCAATTTAATTTTTTCATGCATGGTTTTTAAGTGTACCAGCTATGAAAAAGGTGAATGCCAGTGAATTTCATGTCTGGTCATAACCTAACCTAACCTAACCATTTTTCTGGTAACAGTTTACATCATTTACTGTATTTGATGCTTTGTATCCAATAAATTAGTGCATAAAATGTGAGAAAAGATGATTTCCATGTCCGATACTTATACTATGCTGGCAAGTTCTGACCACCTATGCCTCACTCACCTCTAAATCATCAATTTTTGGTTAAAATTCAATTAATTCATGCTTTGTTTGCATTATTTATGTGAAAAGGGACCTAACTAAGTGCTATACATGTCCGGTAGGGAGGTAGGAAGGTAGTTTTCTGATTTAGGTTAGGTTAGGTTAGAGTCATGAATGACCAGTGCTGGAGCTTCAGGGCCCAATATTTGGACAAGACCACTGTCCAGACATGCCTTTGGCTCTATTGCGTCGAATAATGGAGGGATTACTGTATTATAAACTTTCTAGTCTCGGCTGACTGCTGCACGCAGCCGCTCGGTCGAGGCACCTTTCTTGGTGAGACAATCAGCCAGTTGTTGTGATGTATCCACCCAAGATACTTCATCAATCTTCCCTCGCTCCAGCACGTCTTGTAATACAACAATATCAGTGCGCAATCTCCTGTCTTCTACGCTCCTACAGAAGTAAAGGGCGTTCACCAGACTCTTGTTGTCAACGAAACACTTTATTTTGATCTTTCCAAATCCAGAAACCTCACGCAATATGTTGGCGAGATATTCAGCAGTCTCAGCACACTCAAGCAGTGCCAACACCTCAGCAGATAAGGTAGATTGATGAGCCTCCTGATCTTTCTTGTCTGCCAGAATATAGGACATCCTGCCTCACTAGCATCTCGTAGGAAGATCACAAAACTTCCCTGAGATCCATTGCCTACAAGGTTGGCAAATGAGGCATCCGAAAAGCACTTTATATGACAGTCATCGATCGGCCCCATTCTTGGAATGTATAGCTTCATATTGTCAGTCTTCACCCTTGAGATCACCTTATTGAGTCTAAGCAAATCCACTGCGGTAGCTCGGTTGCTAGTCACACTCAGCTCACACATCAAAGGCAATATCTGGCTGAGTGTGTGTGGCAATCCAGTTGAGTTGCCCAATTAATGCTCGGTACTCCGTTTTCTCAGACTCGGACAGCTCTCCTGATTTTACTGCTGCACGATGTTTACTCAGCGTGACTGGTTTCAAAGATGAAGCATACTGGAATTGGTCGAACGATATGCTGCCATCGATGTTGGAGATGACATTGAGACCAGCGTATTTGAAGGCTTTTGATTCTGAACTGCCGATGAGGAATATTTGACTCAAACGGTTTATCACTTGCTGTTCGAACTCATGTGTACCAGCCCAAAGGAAGTCGTCAACATAGATGCATACAATGCCTTCGACTTTGCCACTATTGCTCCAAGAGAACAGCGCTGAATCCAGTGATGACACTTTAGCTCCGAGACTCAACAACTGATCTTTTACGCGCAGCTACCAATGCCTAGCAGCATCACAAAGGCCGTAAACAGTTTTCTTTAGTCTCCATAACTTACCATTTGCATATTCAGGTGGAGGATGTAAATGAACAACTCTCTCAATGTCATTACCCTGCAAGTAGGCAGCTTTCACGTCCATGGTGTTTCAGTCCCACTGGTTGGTGGAGGCCAAAGAAAGTGCCAAACGCACTGCTTGTTTTGAACAAGTAGGTGAGTCTTTTTGGAGATCCACTGTGTCTTCCTCAAATCCTCTGGTGACTAAGCAGGCCTTAACAATAGGCTTTCCATTTTTCAGTTTTTCCGTCACAACCCATTGAACCGTTATGGCATCTTGCCCAACATCATCTACTTCCTCATGCACATCATTATTCTGCCAGTTTGTAATTTCATTTTCCTTAGCGCATAATACGGCCTCAGAGTTGAAAAGAACAAGCATTTCTGCTTCATCATCAACCACTTCCCATTCGCTAAAATCCTTCTGCAAATCTATCCAATCAGTGCTGCTGTCAGAGTCCCTCTTCAAATTGTAGCAGTGTTTGTACTTTCCAGTGGCTTACCTGCCCGACTTATAATCCTTCCAGACACCAACTCTCCACTTTCTGAATGTATTTCCTTTATACATTGACCAACAGAAACTTTGGGAGGCCGATTGATCAGAATAGTAACTGTGGGAGGCTCATCAATCGGAACCACACCATCTTCCGACTCATCATCTGGTGGATAGTCATTCAACACTTTCGGAGGATCGTCATTAGGCTTCTCCTGGATAACATTGTTCTTCTCATCACTTCTGACACCACTTTCAACTGTAGTATCTTGCTCTGGCGCATGCGCTAGACGGCACACGTGCACTCGCACGTGGACACCGCCGTGTCTCACCAGAATTTGTTTTCCACCTCTGCCCATTACAATTCCGGGACCGTGCCACTCATGACTGTCATTTCTTTTGTAGAAGACTTCATCTCCATTTTGGATGTCTAAACGTTTAAGTCACTCGAACGTACGTTGTGCCGCAGAGCCCTAGCCAAACATTCATCCGATTCAGCCTTTATAAACTCTTGTCTTGCTAAATGAAGAGCGTTCAAGTTGTCTCTCTCAATTTTCGTTGGTGATGAAGGTTTCAAGGCTGGAGGATCATTTGTGTACACATTAGGCAGGCCAGGGTTTTGACCAAAAACAAGTTGGTTAGGAGAAAAGCCTGCGTAGTTGATGAGAGCATTTCTTGCTGATACTGCCCATGCCAAGGCCACATTCAATTCACACTGGCTATCAGCCTTTATCTTCCTGACAGTGTCACCAATGACTGCATTTTGACACTCACAGACTTCGTTGCTCAATGGACTCTCTGCAGACGTCATGATCTTGATATTGAAGGCCTCTCCCAATGCTCGCATTTCCGCATTGTTGAATTCACAGCCATTGTCTGTAGGAATTTTTCTAGGTGCACCAAACACAACAATCCAGCTCCGAAATATTCCTTTGATAATGGTGGGCTTACACTTATCCGCGATTACTATTGCATTACAATACCTGGTCGCCAAATCAACTTGGACTAAGAAATAATGCCTTCCCCAAGCTTTCAAATCCATGGCTATGGCTTCGTTAAACTTAACGCCATGGGCAAACTGACTACGGGTCGGGGCTTGGCTTTCTTAAATCTGCAACAGACTGTACAAGCATCAGATACAGCCTTGATAGCCCGCTCCAGTTCTGAACTTTTAATCCCCACATCTGTGATCAGTTTAATTAATTTCGCCGATGTTGGGTGTCCAAATTGCTTGTGAAGCTTCAAAGCATTTTTTTCTACATCACCCCCAAGAGATGCCAGCGTGATTGTTTCACAGAATTCACGACTTAGTCATAAAGATTGGAAGCAAGTAATGGCCTGAAGATGAGGACTTCAAATTAATGATAGTTCCACAAATTTTGACCTGGTCACTTCCAAAGTTAAAAAGCATTTTTGCTTTTTTCATGGAACATTTACTCAACAGCAAGGGAATATTGCAGTTCACAACATCAGTCACGATGGTTGCACGCATATTTCCAATATAGCAGGGCAGAGTAACACGTTTGAGGGAAGAAACTGTGACACCATCAGCAAAATTAAACGTTGAGGGTGACGCTTCTTCTCTTATAGCTTCACGTTCGTAATCAGTGAGCTCACTTAGATAGCAATTGATCCATTCAACTCCACATACAGTTGTAGAACACTGTGTGTCTAGAAGAGCACATCCCTTAGATTCTTCTACTAGAGTCTGTAACTTACCTCTACTAGCGGCATCATCCATCCGCATAGCCCATGAATAACGACAGATGCACTGTTTCGGAATTTTCTTCTTGACTGCTGTCGTTTTCATATACATCTGGACAGTCACGTGCCCAATGAAGTGTAGAATCACATACGAAACACCTTGATACCTTTCCGTCAGACCCAAGTGGGTTCTGCCTCCTGCCGGTGGATGAGCGTCGGGGAATTCTAGCAGATACGGTTGAATATCGGCCACCACCACGACCTCGATCACATACTGCACCACCCCGCAACATTCTCCGCCCTTGTCGAGTACTTCTAACATAAAATGTTTCCTCACCCGCAACTTCGTCACTCCAAAATACTGGTTCGCCTTTCACCTCCCTGGCAGACACTGATGCATCGTTCTGCCCGCCAATTTCACCAGCAAAAATACGATTCAGGGCAGATTTCATGTTTTCGTATGTCACCTCAGTTATCACGGACATCACTAGTTGTTGCTCACTGTCTGAAAGTTTGCATGCAGCTAAGAGCATAAAAGCCATCACAGAATTTGGTAGTGCCATGTCCTGCTTCGTAAATTTGAAATAATCATGCTCAAATTCAGCCACGAACTTACGAATGTTCATATCACCGGCTCTTCTGAAGTTGTACAATTCATAAAAAACTGCAAACTGTCAACGTCCATTGTCCACGAGAAATGAACTGTCTAATTTTTTCATCAAGGTCTGAACACCATCCTCCTGCTTCAAATCAGCCGCATCAGCCTTTGAAGACGCCACCCTCGCTCTTCCAGACAATGACAGGTGAATAGCTAAGGCTTGTTTTTCTTTTGGTAAGTCCGTCAGTTCGCACCAGATGTCGATGTCCTTTTTCCAGCTCTCATAAGCAGAATCATTTTCAAGTTTTGGAGGCCACTTAGTCGAACACGACGCCATTATTTTTTAACTACACTCTGCTAACAGTGTCAGAAAAGGCAAACCACACTCACCGGCCTCACAACGCGATCTGCCCGGCCCCCTGGCTGCATACCGCAGGAGCTTTCCGGTGACGTCATCACTCATTACTTAGCAGGTGTGTGTGCGCGCACACACACTAACAGCAATATGCACTAACAAGGACAATTCGCCGTCAAGTCAAACTCGCTGTCACAACAATAACAAGACAGTTCGCCGTCTTTAATGAAGACATCTATGGGTGATGCTAGAATGTAATTCACATGTGACTACAGCGAGGAAGAAACAGTTATTGACTAAAGGTGCAACTAATAGATAATATCCAAAGCCTACACTATTGAACATAGACTTTGATGGATCCTCCTGAAATATAGTTATTAAAGTATTGATTAATTAATAATAAGTATTTATAGAATGACGGGGAATTGTCCAGGGTGCGAATTGTCCTGACAGGGAATCGTCCATATTTTGACGGCGAATTGATTTGACGGTGAATTTTCTCAGAACTGCAAAGTTGTGGGTGATGCAGGCTCATCGACGTGAGTGGATAGGCTGGCTGGGGGTCGAACAGGCCTGATGGGGGAGACTGGTGGAAGTCATCATTAATAGCTACAGAAATGAAGCAGTTCATTAGCTGTGTAGGCTGGATTTCTTTCCATGAATCGGATGATCTTTCGAAATGATTCATCGGCATCTTTCCACGAACAGTCAGGAACCATGGCTGATGTTTCACCAAATATTACGGAAAATTGTGATTAAACAGCGGTGTGTTGCTGTTAAGCCACAAAACAATGGAGGGGACTGCGGTGATGCTCTCGGTGGCGAAGGAATGAAAACATTTGGGCAGGATGGTTGCACGGGGAATTTGAAATGCCAGTTAGGTCCTGGATTTTCCCTGGTTGATCGATTTTGGAAATTTTCTTTAAATTGTCCGGTTTAGCACCAATTCTGGTTGACTGGCTCGTGGATAATCAAGGTTCTACTGTACATATTGTTTAACATAATTCATATACTGCTTATATATTTTTGATGACAATAAAGTACCCAGTTCCTGACAAGAAAAACAAAACGCTTTATATGGCACACACAACTGACCAGATTCAGTTCCTGACTCGAAGAAGAAAACTCTTTTTATGACAAACAAAACTTATCAGATAAATAAGAAAGCAAGATCATCAATACTCTAGTCAATACTACACCTACATAAACAAGATAATATAACATCAGTCGATGAACAACCCTGCTATATCAACTAGAACAAGACTCTGTCACAAACAAAACTACTTACTGTAAGAAAAACAGAAAAGCTGGATATTGATATAATAGCAACAAGAATCCTTATGCTACATGTCGATATGCTACATATTGTACTTTACCACTCAACATCATCATCATCATCATCTTCAGGGACATGTCCTTATTCTTGATTGCATTTGAGCATTCACTGCCATAACATGTGCAGAGTGGAGTACAAGGAAGGCCATTCGTACAACAACTACGCCTTCCTCTACATCCAGTTTTACATGTACACTTCGTCCATTCAGGCACAGCTTGAGGGGCAGGTAGCCATAGACACTTTTACATGTACACTTCGTCAGTTCAAGCAGAGCTTGAGGAGCAGGTACCCTTAGACACCTCACCAGAACATAAACTCCCTTTTCTAGACTCCAGCCACTTTGATCAGTCGGAGGAAGATTGGGACATCTAGTCACATAGGACTTGTCACGCATTGCTATGAAATTAGTGCGTGTGATATGTGGCATTAAGGCAGCACAAGTTGGCGGTAGCATCTAGCTCTTTAGGTTTCTTGAATGGAACATCTCCCATCGAAGTGCAGGAAGGGTAGTTGGACCTTTTGGGGAGTAGACACTGCAGACAAAGTGCTCCAGTGGTTTGACCTGTTCTGGAAGCTCAGTGCCGACTAACTCCATTGGCAGACTACTGTTGCCAAGCTCGCCGAAGCAATAGATGGCCGGGTCATCATCGGAAAGCTTCAGATATGCATGAACCCGTGTCATCCTTGTGATTCCGACAAATTTCCCACCCCAGTCAGCGCCAGAAAAGTTGTGGAGTCCAATGAGCTCTTGGCATTTGCGACGTCCAGTGGCTTACACTCTTTACCACGTTAATCGCTCTGTACTTGTTAGCTTTGCCAGTTAAGAATTTGAGACTCGTCAGGGGGTGGGACCCAAGACGACCATGAGACACTGGATCAAGGAGAAGTGTGAGGATGTCTGCGTCTGGTGACCAAACACGTATTTCTTGCCATTTACTTTCATCAGCAGAAGCCTGGACTCGACTGGGAATTAGAGTATTGGCCTCTTCATGTCCGTGCTCTTCTTCAAAGTCCTGTGCTACTAACTTCTACTGCATACCTCTTCAAAACTGACAAATACTGTATTCATCGTTCAATTCAGCCATATTCATGGACACATCGTCACCAGCCAAGGTGTTCTGAACAATTAGGAGGAATTCTTCATCACACAGGGAACGGATAACCTTCGTGTTATCGAATTTTCTTTGAGTGCAGGTGCACTTCACATACTGCAAGCAATGTCGGTGGTAATGCTTTTCAAGAGCTGCTTCATCTACTACTTCCTCGAAATCAGACACACAAATTCTAACGTTATCATCTCGAGTTTCCAGTTTAATTTGCAGGAAAGTGTGGCCCATATTGTCTGAGAAGACATGGTGCAGAGGTTCAGAATCATCATCAGGACAAAAACTGCATACTGCAAATGTGCATGCTATGGCTTTCTTGATATTTTTTGTTCATTTAGAGCGGGCACATACTTCAGTGGATGGATGCCCAGGGCCTCGCCAAGAGCAACCAGGGTTATTGAAATCTGTTCTCATAGCTCTTATTTGATCTTGTTAACAATCAGTTATCAACACTCACTACGATAGCAAACCGAAACCCAATCAGCTTCACTCAGATTTTCTTGGTGATCATTAAGGGTCTTCAATTCATTTTGGCCTAAGGCAACCCTCTCTTTGCAATAGTCCAGAAGTTCTTTGATCATTGCAGGATTGCTGACCAGTGTGCAAGATCCAGTTGCACCCTCATGACAGATGATACAAGCAGCCCTTGTAGACATGGCTTCTCTAAGATCTTCACTTTTAGCCGGGCTATACATCACACCTGAAATGGAATGTGACTAATGTATGCTATAAATGATACAGCATGCCTTATCTTTCTGGTGAAAGAAATAACTGCTTCATTCAGCTTCATGTACCCAAAAACCCCCAAAAAGAGGTATTACATGACTAGGTTTGTTAATACCAAGAGAAATTTCATTGATCAGATTTCGTTCAGACCCCGTTGACGTCACATCAACGCCGGAAATTGATGATATTCACATGAAGTCTGCTTGAAAGTATCAGAAATGGATTTGTCATCATCAAAAACCCCTAAAACGATACCAAGATCATAAAGATTGGTTCATTATTGATGGAGCTAGGGGCATTTGCCTTCTCAGTGTAATAGGAAAAGTATATGGTAGGATACTTATTGACAGAGTTAGGGAAATTACTGAGGAATTAGTTGGAGAAGAACAAGGA
>JAGKTI010017580.1:0-18396 GCA_018397915.1 Birgus latro
CCAGTGTGAATTGGATGTGGCCTTGGCTTGGGCAGTATCGGCAAGAAATGCTCTCACCAACTACGCAGGCTTTTCTCCTAGCCAACTTGTTTTTGGTCAAAACCCTGGCCTGCCTAATGTGTACGCAAATGATCCTCCAGCCTTGGAACCTTCATCACCATCGAAAATTGTGTGAGACAGCTTGAACGCTCTTCATTTAGCAAGACAAGAGTTTATAAAGACCGAATCAGATGAACGTTTGGCTAGGGCTCTGCGGCACAACGTACGTTCGAGTGACTTAAACGACATCCGAAATGGAGATGAAGTCTTCTACAAAAGAAATGACAGTCATGAGTGGCACGGTCCCGGAATTGTAATAGGCAGAGATGGGAAACAAATTCTGGTGAGACACGGCAGTGTCTATGTGCGAGTGCACGTATGTCGTCTAGCGCGTGCGCCAGAGCAAGATACTACAGTTGAAAGTGTTGTCAGCAGTGATGAGAAGAATAATGTTGTCCAGGAGAAGCCTAATGATGATCTCCCGCAAGTGTTGAATGACTATCCACCAGATGACGAGTTGGAAGATGGTGTGGTTCCAATTGATGAGCCTCCCACAGTTTCTGTTCCGATTAATCAGCCTCCCAAAGTTTCTGTTGGTCATCTATAAAGGGAATACATTCAGAAAGTGGAGAGTTGGTGTCTGGAAGGATTATGAGTTGGGCAGGTAAAGCCACTGGAAAGTACAAACACTGCTATAATTTGAAGAGGGACTCTGATGGCAGCATTGATTGGATAGATTTGGAGAAGGATCTTAGCGAATGGGAAGTGGTTGATAATGACACAGAAATGCTTGTTCTTTTCAACTCTGAGGCCGTATTATGCACTAAGGAAAATGAAATTACAAACTGGCAGAATAATGATGTGTATGAGGAAGTAGATGATGTTGGGCAAGGTGCCATAATGGTTCGATGGGTTGTGACGGAAAAACTGAAAAATGGAAAGCCTGTTGTTAAGGCCCGCTTAGTCGCCAGAGGATTTGAGGAAGACACAGTGGATCTCCGAAAAGACTCGCCCACTTGTTCAAAAGAAGCAGTGCATTTGGCACTTTCTTTGGCCTCCACCAACCAGTGGGATTGCCACACTATGGACGTGAAAGCTTCCTACTTGCAAGGTAACGACATTGAGAGAGTTGTTCATTTACATCCTCCACCTGAATATGCAAATGGTAAGTTATGGAGACTAAAGAAAACTGTTTACGGCCTTTGTGATGCTGCTAGGCATTGGTATCTGCGTGTAAAAGATCAATTGTTGAGTCTCGGAGCTAAAGTGTCATCACTGGATTCAGCGCTGTTCTCTTGGAGCAATGGTGGCAAAGTCGAAGGCATTGTATGCATCTACGTCAACGACTTCCTTTGGGCTGGTACACATGAGTTCGAACAGCAAGTGATAAACCGTTTGAGTCAAATATTCCTCATCAACAGTTCAGAATCAAAAGCCTTCAAATACGTTGGTCTCAATGTTATCTCCAACATCGATTGCAACATAACGCTCGACCAATTCCAGTATGCTTCATCTTTGAAACCAGTCATGCTGAGTAAACATTGTGCAGCAGTAAAATCAGGGGAGCTGTCTGAGTCTGAGAAAACGGAGTACTGAGCATTAATTGGGCAACTCAGTTGGATTGCCACACACACTCGGCCAGATATTGCCTTTGATGTGTGTGAGTTGAGTGTGAATAGCAACCAAGCTACCACAGCGGATTTGCTTAGACTCAGTAAGGTGATTTCAAGGGTGAAGACTGACAACATGAAGCTATACATTCCAAGAATGGGCCCGATCGAGGACTGTCATATAGAGTGCTTTTCGGATGCCTCATTTTCTAACCTTGTAGGCAATGGATCTCAGGGAAGTTTTGTGATCTTCCTACAAGATGCTAGTGAGGCAAGATGTCCCATATTCTGGCAGACAAGAAAGATCAGGAGGGTCGTCAAATCTACCTTATCTGCTGAGGCATTGGCGCTGCTTGAGTGTGCTGAGACTGCTGTATATCTCGCCAACATATTGCATCAGGTTTCTGGATGTGGAAAGATCAAAATAAAGTGTTTCGTCGACAACAAGAGTCTGGTAGACGCCCTTTACTCCTGTAGGAGCGTAGAAGACAGGAGATTGCGCATTGATATTGCTGTATTACAAGACATGTTGGAGCGAGAGGAGATTGATGAAGTATCTTGGGTGGATACATCACAACAACTGGCTGATTGTCTCACCAAGAAAGGTGCCTCGACCGAGCGGCTGCGTGCAGCAGTCAGCCGAGACTAGAAAGTTTAGAATACTGTACTGTACTTCAAGAGACATCACATATCGGTATGTGGCCATAGACTGGGTCTTGATAGTAATTAAACAAAAGTGTTTGTATTGGATACATAGTGTGTATCAGGTGTTGATGGTACTCACATGAAAGTCTATGTATTGGATACATAGTGTGTATCAGGCGCAAATAGACCATCCAGCTTCGTCCTTGGAATCTTTTGTCAAATTAAGAAGAGAGGATGAGAGTGTTAGTGCATATTGTTGTTAGTGTGTGTGCTCGCGCATACCTGCTAAGTCACGAGTGATGACGTCATCGGAAGGTTCCTGTGGTATGCAACCGGGGACCTTGGGCAGTTCACGTTGTGAGGCCGGTGAGTGTGGTTTGCCTAGTCTGACAGTTTGAATGTCCGAAGCCTCACTAGTCCAACACCCACCTTCTCCCTATGTTTGAAACGATCCTCTCCTGGTCATGCTGTCCTTCCTTCATCTCATCTCTTCTCCCCCCTCATCCCTCCTCTATCCCCCAACACCCTCAGCACTGCTGGCATTTTTCCTTCCCTGTCTCTCTGCCCTCCCTCACCCCTGGTTGTCTCCCTCTCCATCCCCCCACCCTCACGCACCCCCACTTGTCTCCCGTGTGTGTGTGTGTGTGTGTATGTGTGTGTGTTCTTACCTAATTGTATCTCAACAGGAATGAGTCAAGCTCGTATTGCCTCGTGTATTAAATCACTTTTATCATACATATCCTTAAATTTATGAATTGTTTTGGCGCACCTTATTTCATTCAGTAGTGCATTCCACTGATTAGTTGCCCTATTTGGGAAACTGAATTTCTTTACATCTTTATCACCTCTCTTTTTATGCAGTTCTTTGCAATGTCCTCTTGCTGATACTTCCCCATAGGTTATATACTCATTTACTGTATGTTTATTTTCTCTTTCCCTGAGCCACATTTATATAGCATAATCATGTCCCCTCTTTTCCTTCTCTTCTGCAGTGTTGGCAGATTCAGTATTTCTAGTCTTTCTTCGTCGCTTAGATCCCTTATGCTTGGTACCCATCGTGTAGTGGCCTTTTGAACTTTTTCAGTCTTATCTGTGTGTTTCTTGAGATGAGAATTCCAGACTACTGATGCATACTCCAGGGCTGGTCTGGTGATTCATGTTATTATCTTTCTCAGCATGTCTTCATTTATGTATGTGAATGGTATTTTCATATTAGCAAGTAGTGTACTGGTATACATGTTCTGTACCTTCTCACTGATGTGGTCAGCTGGAGGTAGTCTGTTATTGATAATCACTTCTAGGTCCTTCTCATTTTCTGATATGTATAGGGTTTTACTTCCTAACTTATAATCCCAATCTGGTCTTTTTCCACTTTTACCAAAATTACATGACACTTGTCCACACTGAATTCCATTTGCCATTGTTACTCCTTTCATGAAGTTTATTTAATTCTTCTTGTAGCTCTGTGTTAGTAATTCTCCTTTTTATTTTTGCATCATCAGCAAACATATGTAGATAGCTTTCATTTCCAATGCTACCTTCTGTGTCATTTATATACACTAAGAACAAAATTGGTGCCAGCACTGAGCCCTATGGAAATTGCTGGTCACTTCCCTCCATGATGAGTAATTTCCCCTTAGTACTGTTCTCATTTCCCTTTTTTGGAGAAAATCTTGCATCCAACAGTAGAATTTGCCTTTGATTCCTCCTTGATGGTACAGTTTCCATAAAAGTCTTTGGTGCAGTACTCTGTCAAATGCATTCTTGAGATCTAGATAGATACTGGTCCACCCATCCCTCTCTTTTCTGTAATGTTTCTGCAACAGTAACACATGATTTTCCCTTTCTGAAACCAAAGTACCTTTCTGTTATCATACTGTGTTCTTCTAGATGGTTTACCCAAATTTTTCTTATCAGCTTTTCCAGTATCTTACTTGCAACATTGGTTAGTGATACTGTTTGATAGTTGAGTGGATTATGTCTATTCCCTTTCTTGAATAGGGGAACAATGTTTGCCTTCTTCCAAATATCAGGTAGTTTACCTTGACCCAAGGATTCCTTGAATATTAAATACTGTATATTGCTCTACTTAACACTTTGGCACATTCATGAAGCACTCAACATGAAATTTTGTCAGGACCAGTTGCTTTTCCTTTGTTTAATTTACTTAACTCCTCATGTATTTCTTTTCTGATAATTGTATATCTTGTAATATGTGTGGACATGCACGTTCCATATCATCTCTCTCAAAATTATTTTCTTCTGTAAAAACTGATGGGAAATTTTTATTTAGTTCTTCACAAATATCTTTCTCTTATGTATAGATGATGGCATCATCAGTAATGGATTATATTTTATCTTAAATTTGGTTTTGCTTCGGATGTAGCTGTAAAATAGCTTTGGTTGATCACTGCTTTTATTCATAATGTATTCCTCAAACTGTCTTTGGGCTTCTCTCCATAATCTTGTATAATTGTTTCTTGCATGTTTATAGTTGTTTTATGCCCAATCACTATTATATCTATTGTCTTCTGTATTTGTTCCACAACAAGTCTCTTTTTTCTGTTTGTCTGTCTGTCTGTTGCCAGACGCTTTGGGTGGCCACAAACAAATCGCATCCATGTCGTCCTGTCCCCCGCCATCTCATTGCCCTGCTTCCAGCTCACACCCCCCTTTCTCATATACTTCTCCACTCCATCCCTCCATCTCATCCTTGGCCTCCCCCTCCCTCTCCCCCCTTCCACCTCATCAGTCTCTCACTCTCCATCCTCTCCACATGGCCAAACCACCTCAGTGTGTTTCTCCTAACTTCGTATCACATCCACACCACAACGCTCCTTCACTTCCTCATTTGTCAGTCCGTCTATCCATGTGACTCCACATGCTCCTTTCAGATAACTTATTTCCGCTGCTCTCACTCTTGACTTTGTCCCTCCAACAAGGTCCAAGTTTCGCTTCCATACGTTAGAGATAGTATCACAATACTGTCATGTAATATCTTTTTCACTTCCATGCTCACTTCCCTGTTTCTTATCACTGCTTTCAATGCACCAGCAACCTTTCTTGAAATGTTTTCTGGAAGTGCTTGAAAGGGTACAACCTTGTTCCCTTTCAGTCACTTCACCCTCTAATCTTCCATCCTTACTCATTACACTACCCAAGTACTTACATGCACTCATATTTTCCATTTCCTCCGCATCCAACCTCAATGTACATTCACTGACATCACTTCTCTCAAAGACCATAACTTTACTCTTCCCTACATTCACCTTTAGATTCCGTTTCTTACATATTCTCCCAAACTCATCCACCATCCCTTGCCCAAACTCATCCACCATCCCTTGCATTTCTCCCTCTTCTTCACTTAACAACACAGTATCATCTGCAAACAACAGTACAGGAAGTTTCCAAACCCTGCCCTCTCACATTAGAGCCGCTTCAGCATCCACTGCCCTACCTTGTATCACTTTTATAACCTCATCCATGTACAGACTGAACAACTATGGAGACATGTCACATCCCTATTTTAATCCAACCTTCAAATAAAAAAATTCACTCAGTTCACTATCCACACGTACTGTAGCCTGAGCACTCTCACACATACTCTTCACGGCCTTCATCAACTTCCCATCTACTCCATATATTCTTCATACTTTCCACATTCCTTGTCTATCCACCCTGTCATATGCTTTCTTCAAGTCCATGAAGGCTGCATACGACTTCATTCCCCTCTCTATAAACTTTTCCACTAAAGATCTAAGAATGAATATCTGATCTGCACAACCTTTTCCCTTCCTAAAACCCTCCTGTTCTTCTCCAATTAATTCCTCTGCAATTTCTCCAACTCTGTCAGTAGGTATCCTATCATATACTTTCCCTATTACACTTAGAAGACAAATGCCCCTGTGATTACCACATACTTCTTTTTCCCCTTTTCCTTTGTACAGGGAAATAATTATACTTGACTTCTCTTTTTTCTTTTGATGTTATACATTCTGTATTAAACCATTTATTTTCATTTCTGCTTCTTTGTGCTGTGGGATGTAATTTTGGACTCCTATTTCATAAAGTTCATAGAATTTTCTGTATATAACATTCAAATCTTGTCCTCTAAGCTCCTTTTCCTAATCTGTTTCTAAGAAGTACTTCTTTAGGTCATGGTAGTTGCCCTTTGTGTAGTTTAGGCTCTATTTGTAACTCTCATTACTGTTAACTATGTCATATGCAATCCTGAAGTTGCAATATGATACTGCATGGTTGCTTTTGCCGAATGGAGGGTGATACATTATATTGTCAGTATCATTTTCTTCCCTCGTAAATATAAGATCTAGTTCTGTTGGATCATCAAGTTGTCTTTTTCTGATGTTTTCCTTTACATGTTCTGTTAGGAAAAACTCCCGCACAGGATCCAGGAGCTCGGTCCCAACAGCTTTCATGGCTTCTTACATCTAGAGTATTCCAATTTATATTTGCATTGAAATCTCCATTTAATATAATTCAGGTTTCTCTTCCATTCTTTGTAGTAATGCTCATCAACTCTGAATTGTACTGTCGCGTCCATTTTTCGACATGCATATAATTTTAGGAAGTTTTAAGGGGGCCTCATTAATTTAGTGAAATTAGAAAGAATTACCAACATGAAGAAGTAAGTAAAACAATAGTAGGCTGCCACCACCCAGCGTATGCCGGGAAAGAAATATTAGTCCCGTTACGGTAAGAGATAGGACGCTGAGGCCTTGAGACTGTAATTAGGGTAGCGTGAATAGATTAGAGTGCGTGAATCTTTTAGATAGTAACACACCTTGCGGGCCACTCAGTCTCAGAATCAAACTTCCCAGAGGAATTTGGAACAAACATAAGTAAAGTGATTACTCTGTGATTTACTGGCTCTGACATACAGTGTATAAAAGTAACTTACATACAAAAAAAAAAAAAAAATGTACTGTACATAGATTACTCTTCAGACTATGATTTCTCTAGAAAAACTGGAATAATAGTATTCTCTTCTCCACAGAAATTAATACCAGGTAGACTAACATAACATGGTACAAAGTTTTTTAAACGTGTGTTCACCACAGCTGATTGGATACTTGGGCTTTCATCACACTATAAGATGATTTAATATTCTGCACACAGATGAACTTATGCCCGATCAATAGATTTACATACACTAATATATTCTTATAACTTCACCTCTTAACCTAATACAGTATACCAAAAAAGAATAATTCAAACACATGCATGACTTGCACTTCCACGGTCTCTAACGGACTCGTGGATCTAACTCGGCTAGACACTACCATCCACCAAAACCTACTCTAAGTCTGGTACATTCACCATAATTTCCCAAAGGTTTACATAAATTGATATAATTATATATAATTGGTTGTATAAGAATGATTCTATTAAAATTTCAAAGAGTGAAATACCCTGTACGTTAGAGGAAACCTCTTCATATATCACATTCGCTGTCAACTAAAACATTTCACTTTAGAAGAAAAGACTATTCAGATGGACCATTCATATACATAATCAATCTCACAATATGGAAAGAGATGGAAAGGGGAGAAATTTGTGTACGGGCCCTGTCTAGAAGGACCATGTGGTCACTTTAGCACCGTGACGAGAGGCATCGTTGAAACACCGACAATTTGTAAATTCATCGCTGTCAGGACTCCCAATGCACAAACGGAAGTTAGAGAATATTATCAGTCAACGTATTAGTATATATATATAGAAGATCAATATTGAGACAAAGTGGGGGGTGGAATTTAAGGACGAGCTCCCAACTGACCTGTTAATTCATCGCTGTCGGACTCCCAGTGCACGCCACTGCAGGACGCACTCGCTCGCTTGCTGTTGTCCCAACATCGGAACTGACTTCGACCAATTACTCTTCAGATTAACGACTACAACAACTAACAAAGAATATGAAACATGGTATTCACATTCGCCATACTTGGACGAAACTGACTTACAATGTTTAAAATTTTGTGGCAATCTTATGGGACTGACAGTTTTTACCGAAGCCTAAACTCACGAGTTTCAACTAACTGTAGCCGTGTGTCGCAGATGTCCAGCCTACGTGACTTGATGCCAGTGAAAAAAATAAATTTCGCTGTCACAAATGACTATTATCAATAATCAGACTTTACCTAAGCTCAAATTCATTATTATATAGTACAAAAAGATGATAATACCAAACCTAACTACAAAATTCCGAATTCAAAGTGTAAATACAAACTTTCGCGAATTTTAGCCTCGAGTTAACTTTCTTTGCCTCTCTTTCGAGAACAGATCACGCTTCGGACTTCCATCTCACTCCATTCGGTCTTACCTATTAATAGTATTCCACTCTTGCTATACATTAACTAGGAACAAGCCCAAATATGGATTTGATGACCATCTCCTATCCATTGTATTAATTAAGCAGGGGTCCAGGACAACACTTATATTACACTTACACTAACTTAAACTACACTTATATTAACTTATACGTATACTAACTTATATTACACCTATACTAACCTTAAAAATACGGCATTACAGTACTCTCTGCCAGGTCTTCATATAATTGTCTTTTTCCCAAGTGTTTGTTCTGGGTGGCATGTATAACTTTTCCTCAGTTAATTTCCCTTCTGATGTATTAATCTCTACTGCAATCAATTCTGCTTGTGAGGGTATAACTAGTTCTGTTTCTTTGACTTGTAGATTTTTATTTGTTATTATTATAATTCCTCCTTTTTTTAAAATTCCTGTCTCTTCTCCATATATTATATTCCTCTAAGTTTAGGGTATCGTTTCATATTCTTGGGGTTAATTTTGTTTCAGGTAGGCAAATAATATGTGGTTTCTTTGGCATAATCTTTCATCTCTAATAATTTAGATGCCATTCCATCTTCATTTGAGCACATCATCTTAATCATCTTGTTTACATACTTGCCATAACCTGAGTCTACTACCTTCCTCCATTTTATTCCGTGTTTGTTATGTACCACTTTCGTACCAGCAATCCAACTACAGTTCTTTGTAAAAAAACAAATGTACTCTTCCTCTGATCTTCCCTCATTCTTTGTTTTTGCCCCCTCCCTCTTCTCTTTTAGTATTCCCAATTCCTCTTGAGTTAGGCATCTTTTTATCCATACTTTTTTAAATTCCTCGTTTTCATGAGTTTATTAGCATTTGTTAGTATCTCCTCCACAGTGGTCACACACTGGATGGTTACTTTCAGGGGTCTTGATTTATTTCTCACATATTTCCATAGCCCTTTATGTTCCTTTATGTCTTTATTACAGATTTCCTCTGATACTTCCTTCAATATGCTAATTATATTTGCCATCTCCTTTTTGTCTCTCGAAATCTTGTTTTTATTTCCTCTTCATCTGTACCAGTGATTACTATAGATTTATTGATATCTGCTGAATCTTTGACCAATGTGGGGTTGTTTTAGATTATTATTATTATTATTTATTTTTTTACTTCCTTTCTAGTGCTTTTTTCTTTGACTCTTGCTTCTAAGTCTTTCTTTACTTTCTCCATTTCAGCATACATAGTGTGTGTTTGTGTGTGTGTGTGAGTGAGTTAGAGTGGTGAGTGAGTGATTGAGTGAGAATGAGCGAGTGAGACTAGGAGGGGTAGTAGGGCTCTTTGGCACCCCCACTTGGTTCACTGCCAGCTGCCTGTGTGGCTGTTTAGTTGCCCCGAAACATCTCAACACCACGCATCCCACCACCCTACCCTTGTGCATGTGATTTTTGATGTGCCATCTTTTTAGCAGTACTGTAGTATTGGCTATGAGAATAATAATGAGGATAGTAATGTTATTATCGTCATAACTAATACTACAGTATTGCTAAAAAATGGCACATCAAACTGAAATGGAGAAAGTAAAGAGAGCCTTAGAAACAAGAGTCAAAGATAAAAGCATTAGAAAGGAATTTAAAAAAAAATAATAATAATCTAAAACAACCTAAAATTGGTCTTAGATTCAGCAGATATCAACAAATCTATAGTAATCACTGGTACAGATGAGGAAGAAATAAAAACAAGATTTCGAGAGACAAAAGGAAGATGGCAAATATAATGAGGATATTGAAGGAAGTATCAGAGGAAATCTGTATTATATAAAGACATAAAAGAACACAAAGGGCTAGGGAAATATGAGAGAAATAAGTCAGGGCCGCTGAAAGTAACCTTCCAGTGTGTGAACAGTGTGGAGGAGATATTAACAAATGCTAACAAACTTATGGAAAAAGAGGAATTTAAAAAAGTATTGATATAAAAGATCCTAACTCAAGAGGAATTGGGAATACTAAAAGAGAAGAGGGAGGAGGCAAAAACAAAGATCGAGAGAAGATAAAGGAAGAGAAGAGTATGTTTTTTTTTTTTTTTACAAAGTAATTGGATTGCAGGTACAAAAGTAGTACATAACCAACAGGGATTTTTATAAAAGGGAGGAAGGTAGTAGACTCAGGTTATGGCAAGCATGTAAACAAGATGATTAAGTTGATGTACTCAAATGTAGATGGAATGGTATCTAAATTATTAGAGATGAAAGATTATGCCAAAGAAAAAAAGACACATATTATTTGCCTAACTGAAACAAATTAACCCCAAGGATATGAAACGATACCCTAAACTTAAAGGAATGCAATATATGGAGAAGAGATAGGAATTTAAAAAAAAAGGAGGAATTGTAATATTGTATTAACAAATAAAAATCTACAAGTCAAAAAATATAACTAGATATACCCTCACAAGCAGAATTGATTGCAGTAGAGATAATACATCTGAAGGGAAATTAATTGTGGCAGATTTATACATGCCATCCAGAACAAACACTTGAGAAAGAGGCAAATATGAAAACCTGGCTGAGAGTACAATTCAGAGTTATTAGCATTACTACAAAGAATGGAAGAGAAATATGAATTTTATTAACTGGAGATTTCAGTGCACATATAAATTGGAATACTCTAGATGTAAGAAGCCATGAAAGCTATTGGGACCAAGCTCCTGGATCTTGTGCAGGAGTTTTTCCTAACACGACATGTAAAGGAAAACACCAGAAAAAGATGACTTGATGATCCAAAAGTACTAGATCTTATATTTACGAGGCAAGAAAATGATACTGACAATATGATGTGTCACCCTCCATTCGGCAAAAGTGACCATACAGTATCAAATTGCAACTTCAGGATTGCATATGACATAATTAACAGTAATGAGAGTTATAAAAAGATCCTAAACTACCAAAAGGGCAACTACCATGACCTAAAGAAGTACTTCTTAGAAACAGATTGGGAAAAGGAGCCTAGAGGATAAGATTTGAATGTTATATACAGAAAACTCTATGAATTTTATGAAATAGGAGTCCAAATTACATCCCACAGCACAAAGAAGCAGGAATGAAAATAAATGGTTTAATACAGAATGAAAAAAATCAAAAGAAAAAGAGAAGTCAGGTATAATTATTTCCCTGTACAAAGGAATAGGGGAAAAAGAAGTATGTGGTAATCACAGGGGCATTTGTCTCCTTAGTGTAATAGGAAAAGTATATGGTAGGAAACTTATTAACAGAGTTGGGAAAATTGCAGAATTAATTGGAGACGAACAGAGGGTTTTAGGAAGGGAAAATGTTGTGTAGATCAAATATTCATTCTTAGATCTTTAGTGGAAAAGTATCTAGAGAAGGGAATGAAGTTGTATGTACCCTTCATGGATTTGGAGAAAGCATATGACAGGGTGGATAGACAAGGAATGTGGAAAGTATGAAGAATATATGGAGTAGATGGGAAGTTGATGAAGGCCGTGAAGAGCATGTATGAGGGTCCTAAGGCTACAGTACGTGTGGATAGTGAACTGAGTGAATTTTTCTGTTTGAAGGTTGGATTAAAACAGGGATGTGTCATGTCTCCATAGTTGTTCAGTCTGTACATGGATGGGGTTATAAAAGTGATACAAGATAGGGCAGTGGATGTTGGAGCAGCCCTAATGAGAGAGGGCAGGGATTGGAAACTCCCTGTACTGTTGTTTGCTGATGATACTGTATTGTTAAGTGAAGAAGAAGGGAAAATGCAAGGGATGGTGGATGAGTTTGGGAGAATATGTAACAGAATCTAAAGGTGAATGTAGGGCAGAGTAAAGTTATGGTCTTTGAGAGAAGTGATGTCAGTGAATGTACATTGAGGTTGGATGCAGAGCAAATGGAAAATGTGAGTGCGATTAAGTACTTGGGTAGTGCGATGAGTAAGGATGGAAGTTTAGAGGATGAAGTGCTTGATAGGGTGAATGTACATTGAGGTTGGATGCAGAGCAAATGGAAAATGCGAGTGCGATTAAGTACTTGGGTAGTGCGATGAGTAAGGATGAAGTTTAGAGGATGAAGTGCTTGAAAGGGTACAGCAAGGAAGAAAGGTTGCTGGTGCATTGAAAGCAGTGATAAGAAACAGGGAAGTGAGCATGGAAGTGAAAAGTTACTAAATGACAGTCTTGTGATACTATCTCTAACATATGGAAGTGAAGCTTGGACCTTGTTGAAGGGACAGAAGTCAAGAGTGACAGCAGTGGAAATAAGTTATTTGAGAGGAGCATGTGGAGTCACGTGGATAGACAGACTGACAAATGAGGAAGTGAAAGAGCGTTGTGGTGTGGATGTGGATGTGGTAGAAAGTGTTAGGAGAAACACATTGAAGTGGTATGGCCATGTGGAGAGGATGGAGAGTGAGAGACTGACGAGGAGAATGTATGTGAGTGAGGTGGAGGGGGGGAGAGGGAGGAGGAGGCCAAGGATGAGATTGAGGGATGGAGTGAAGAGGTATATGAGAGAGGGAGATGTGAGCTGGGAGCAGGACAGTGAGATGGCGGGGGACAGGACGACATGGATGCGAATTGTTTGTGGCCACCCCTTATGGGATTAAGGCATCTGGCAATAGATAGGTAGACAGACAGAAGAAAGAGACTTGTTGTGGAACAGATACAGAAGTCAGTCGACATAATAGTGAGAGGGTATATAACAACTATAAACAGGCGAGAAACGATTATACAAGAATAATGAGAGAATCCCAAAGACAGTTTGAGGAATACATTATGAATAAAAGTAGAGATCACCCGAAGCTATTTTACAGCTACATCCGAAGCAAAACCAAAATTAAAGATAAAATACAATCCATTACAGACGATGGGATCATCTATTCTGTACATAAGAGACAGATATTTGTGAAGCACTGAATAAAAATTTCCAATCAGTTTTTACAGAAGAAAATAATTATGAGAGAGATGATATGGAACATGCATGCCCACACATGTTACCACATGTACAAATATCAGAAAAGAAATACAGGATGAGTTAAGTAAATTAGATAAAGGAAAAGCAAATGGTCCTGATGAAATTTCATGTTGGGTGCTTCATGAATGTGCCATAGAGTTAAGTATAGCAATATATTTAATATTCAAGGGATCCTTGGGTCAAGGTAAACTACCTGATATCTGGAAGAAGGCAAACATTGTTCCCTTTTCAAGAAAGGGAGCAGTGGCTTATTGTGCAATAGGAGATGATAGTAAGATTATTATGTCTAAAGCCAGAGTCGCACCAATTAAAGGAAGAACCCTGCGTCAAATGGAATTGGCCTTCATAGAAGAAGGAATTAAATTGGCCAGGTATTTAACCACTACTCTTGACACTCAGTTTGAGGATATTTATATACTGACTGACAGTGAAATTTGTCTTTACTGGATAGGAAAGGAGGACAGTAAAATTCCTTTCGTCCACAATAGAATGAAGACTATAAAAGAACTGTCTTCCAAAATTAAATTTATGC
This sequence comes from Birgus latro, assembly GCA_018397915.1. Taxonomy (NCBI): domain Eukaryota; kingdom Metazoa; phylum Arthropoda; class Malacostraca; order Decapoda; family Coenobitidae; genus Birgus; species Birgus latro. The sequence goes on from JAGKTI010017580.1 coordinate 14,111, forward strand.
ATGTATCCTCCAAACAAAATCCAGCTGGTCTTGTCTTGAGGGGTTCGACAGTAAAGAGACTGATCAAAGATAACTTGTGGTTTAAAGGTCTTAAATGGTTACTCAGTAAGTATTGGCCTGAGCAGAAACAGTATAGTATTGCTGAGGTTAGTGTTGTAAACTTGGATCATGTAGTACCTGACCCATATGTAACTGACATTAGCTGATTCTCATCAATAAGACAACTTATTAACACTACTAAATTAGCTGTTAAATTTTTGAATAAGAAAGTGGGGTTTGAAAAGTTTGATCCCATGGAATATTGGCTGAAATGGATACAAAGGAATTATTACACAGAGATTTTTGACCTATTATGCTAAGGCACTGGCTGCAAAAATAAGCTGATAAAAGATTTAAGATTGTTCTTAGAAGGAAAGGGTCTAATTAGATGCCGTGGTCGAACAATAAAGGCTGATTTGCCTCTTGAAACTAGACATCCTGTATTGCTACTCAAGAATTATTATTTTGTACAGTTAATTATTAAAGAAGCCCATGATTTAACTCTTCACGGAGGTGTGCCGCAGACTTTGGCCTGAATTCGGGAAAGCTATTGGATCCCTAAGGGTAGACAGGTCATAAAGAAATATCTCAAAAGTTGCATTACATGTAGGAGGTATGAAGAAAGACCATATAACTATCCAGGAGCACCTGCTTTACCAAAGGATAGAGTAAATGTAAATTGGCCCATCAAAATACCTGGAGTTGGTTACACAGGGACTTTAACTGTTACAGGTGAGGGAACTCCCCATAAGGTGTATACAGTATATGTTTGTTTACTTGCAACTACACAAGGGCAGTCCATCTAGAAATGGCAGAGAACTTGAGTTCAGAGACATTCCTGAACATATTTAGAAGATTTGCTGCTAGAGGATCGTCTTACCAAATTAATAAGTGACAACGGAACCAATTTCATTGGAGCAGCACCTCTACTTTTAAACATAATGAATAACCCTAAGGTTAGGTCAGCACTGGGAATCCGAAATTTTACCAGGCTGTTCATAGCTCCAAGAGCACCAGGGCAAAATGGATTTACAGAACGAATGATTGGAATAGTAAAGAACTGCCTAAGGAAAACCTTCCACATAACTAAGATTACCAGAGAGGAACTGAGAACAGCGGTAACTGAAATTGAGGCAAGCATTAATGGTAGACCGTTAACCAGTCTGGAGGATACTAGCGTTGCAGTTGAGGCATTGACACTGGCTCGTATGTTGCATGGCAGAAAACTTCATCTGGTGCCTTGTGTGGATGTCCAGGAAGAAGTAAATGATCTTACAATAGAAGATAATGAACTAGGACAACATCTGCGCGAGGGATACTAACGTCTGAAAAGGGTATTGGACATCTGGAATAGACATTAGAGTGAAGAATATCTTTTTGAGCCTAAGAGAAAGATTTTATGGGGCTCAGGCTGCCAGCAACAAGTCAGTTATAAACATAGGAGATGTGGTCTTAGTAAAAACAGAACAACCAAGATCCCAGTGGCCATTAGCTAAAGTGATCTCCACACATCCAGATTTGGAGTGGGTGCTGAGACTTGTAAAAATTAAATGTAGGGGACATCTCAGTATGAAAACTATTGATAAACTGGTGCCCCTTGAGTTAACGGCTACCCCGGAGACAGTCGATGGTGGAGAGCAGTTGGGTCAATATGCGCGACCTAGAAGGGCCTCAGCACAGGGTTCTCTAGATCTGTGGAGAGAGCTCCTGGCTAAGGGTCACATTACATGGTACAGCGTATCATTTTTCACCCAGCCCCAAAACTGTGGGAAATATTTTCCCCCAGAGTGATTTCACTCTTTACTTTTTAAAATAGTCGTCCTGTTAAAAGCAGAGGAAAACCCGCAGAGCATTAATGACTAATTCAAGCGGTTTTATAACCCAGAGATTACGTTCTGTTATTAATTCTTATTATTAATAAATTAAATTCTACTTCATTTAACCCTTGTAGGCAACTATATTTGTACATATGTGTAAATATTTAGGAATTTTCCATTGTACTAATTGTGCCTGCATGGTGGGTATGACGTGCCCTCACGTGAAAAGGTTATGATTCATGCCTGGAACCACTGTCTGACTCACTTCTTCTTCATTTCTGCAACATTCGCTGCCTTTCTTTTGACTTTCTTTCTGTGGAACACCACCTCTCCTCCTCTAAATCTCACCTTCTTTTCTTAACAGAGACTCAGCTGTCTGAGGCAACCGACAGCAAACCCTTTTCTGTATCCTCCTACTTTCTCTATACTCATTTCAGAGCCAAAGGTGGCTGTTGTGTATATGTACGCAATGACCTTTCTTGCTCTCGTGTTCCTGAACTTGATTCTTCTGAATTCTCTACTCTCTGGCTTCGGCTTTCCTGTATTCTCTGACTAAATATATCTGTGCTGTTTACTTATCGCCTAATTCTACTGACTATCAAAAATTCTTCGACTATCTTACTTATACAATGGAACACATTCTATCCATTTCTCCTTTCTCTGAAGTCTCCATTCTTGGAGATTTCAATGTTCACCACCACCTTTGGCTCTCCTCTCCTTTCACTGATCCACCTGGTGAACAAGCCTACACCTTTTCTATCCTTAATGACCTAGAGCAGCTTGTACAGCACCCTACCCGTATCCCTGACCACCTTGGAGAGAGCTCCAACATACTTGATCTCTTCCTTACAACTAATCCTTCTGCTTATACTGTTAATCTTTTTTCTCTGTTGGGCTCCTCCTATCTTAACCTGTCCTATAGCTCCTGTGCGGCCTGGGGATCCTCCAGAGAAACGTCATCTGTGGCACTTTGGAGCTGCAGATTGGGAGGCCTTCAGGCAGTACTTCTTTGATTTTCCCTGGAATGATTATTGCTTCCATGGCTGGGGGCCATCTGTGTGTGCCTTACGCATTTCGGAGGTTATTCTCTCAAGCATGGAAGCATACATTCCTTTCTTATATCCTTTGTCTAATGCAAGAAAGCCTTGGTTTAATCATGCGTGTTCTAATGCCGTCCACAACAAGGAGAGGGCCTACAAAAGGTACCTGAGCTAACTCACCCCTGAATCACATCTTTTTTATGTTTCTGCCTGGAATCGTGCTGTCTGTTTTTCGTTCTACTAAAAATAATTTCATCTGCACTAAATGTTCTCAACTCTCCAACTCGAATTCTTCACATTCCTTCTGGCACCTTGCCAAAAACCTTTCTAAGAACTTTACCTCATCATCCTTCCCTCCTCTTTTCTACTCTGATGGTTCTGTAGCTATTTCTTCTACTGATAAAGCAGATCTCTTCACTCAGACTTTCTCCTCCGATTCCACCTTAGACAATTCCGGTGCTGTTCCTCCATCACTTCCCCCCTCTGACTTCCTTATGGCTGACATTAAAATTTCTTCAGCTGATGTATTTACAGCCATCACTGGTCTCAATACTAACAAGGCATATGGGCCTGATGGAGTCCCTCCTGTTGTCCTCAAGAACTGTGCTTCTGTGCTTACACCCTGCCTAGGTAAACTCTTTCGCCTTTGTCTGTCAACTTGTATGTTTCCTTCTTGCTGGAAGTTTGCTCTCATTCAGCCAGTCCCAAAGAAGGGTGACCATTCCCAACCCTCTAACTATCGTCCAATTGCTTTAACATCCTGTGTTTCAGAAGTGTTTGAGTCTATTCTTAACAGAAAAATTTTAAGCATCTTTCCTATCACAACCTTCTTTCTGATCGTCAGTATGGGTTCCGTCAGGGACGCTCCACTGGCGATCTTTTCACCTACCTTTCGGACTCCTGGTCATCCTCCTTTCGGGACTATGGCGAAAGCTTTGCCATTGCACTTGGCATCTCAAAGGCTTTTGATCGAGTCTGGCATAAATCTTTAATTTCCAAACTGCCCTCTTACGGTTTCTATCCTTCTATCTGTGCCTTCATCTCTAGCTTCCTTTCTGGTCGTTCTGTAGCTGCTGTTGTAGACAGCCATCGCTCTTCTCCGAGCTCTATCAACAGTGGTGTTCCTCAGGGTTCTGTCCTATCACCAACTCTCTTCCTTTTATTCATCAATGACCTTCTAAGCTGTACCTCTAACCCTGTCCACTCGTATTCTGATGATTCCACCCTTCACCTTTCCTTTCGGTTCCCACAACGTCCATCTCAGCAGTTACTTCAGCAAACAAGGGATGAGGCTGTGGCACACCTAATGTCTGACTTGGCTCGTATCTTTGACTAGGATAAAAATAATCTTGTTGTTTTTAATGCATCAAAGACTCAATTCTTACACCTA
>JAGKTI010017581.1:0-18396 GCA_018397915.1 Birgus latro
TTCTTCCTTAGCCTTGATGTAGTGCTGCCTACTTCTTCCTTAGCCTTTATCATTCTTTTTCTGTGCCTGCCCTCCTTTCTTCCTATTTCTCCTATATTTCCTTGACTGTCACTTCTTACTGCTTTTCTTTCCTTTACAGGTGGCATTACATTGAGTGACAAGCCAAATGGTTTCCTGTAAGCCAAGAAACCATTTACAACGCTGGGTGGTAACCATATAACCAAACCATACGTGCTCCCTACGTGTCAACAAGTGGGTTGGTGGAGGGTTAGTGCCCCTCCCCGTAAAAAATAACTCAAAGTCAAATGGCCACCCCTTACGGGATTATGGTGTCTGGCAATAGATAGATAGATAGATCAGGCACCACTCAAACCAACTTGCCGAAAATGACTACCCTGACTAGGCTGACTTTTTATTTTGACCCTGGGCCGCACCTACTGCAGCTGAATGTTTATTAATATTCATATCCTGGAATACTTTTTTTCTTCACAGAATACTCTTTCATATCCGGAAAGTGCAAAATCATTACTCTTCTATAAAAGGGGACAGGTATTGGTTGTACAAGCGATCAAGAACAATGTTTGCGCTTTGGCGGTAGGGCATCGGTGGACTTTAAAACATTCCACTGAGTTTGTTTTCAGTCTGCTGAGGGTATGTACATTTTTCGTCATTGCGAATCATACATAAGTATTGTTCAAGACGTAAGCATTCACTTACTAAAAGCCATTGCGACGGATGGTGATGTACAGTCATGGACAGAAGTTCGCTTAGGTCTACTACACACTGTGGACATGTTCGTCACTTTCCTATCTAACGAATCACATCACTAGACTATGGGCCGAGAAATAAGCCACGCCTCTCAGCATCGGAATATTACCCAGCAACGGAATGTGATAAACTGAAAACGGTGAAATAGTATGTAAACTTTTGTCTCCGACTATACCTAATTACTTGTCACTTCTCCGTCGCTTCCCACTGCTTTGTTATTGGCTCATGTTTTAATGTATAACAATAATTCTATGCAGCTTTATTGAAGTATATTGTGAGAGTGGTGATGTTAGATAACTTTTCATGATTACCAATGAATGGCAAGTAGATATGTGGTTGTAAGACGGGAGTAATAGCTATGGCCTTTGGAACTGTTATACCCACCAACTGCATCATTCATTATGTTTTACGGGTGGCCATTTATGCACGTTAAGGTGGTTTGGGCATGTGGAGTGAAAGACTGACGAGGAGAGTGTATGTGAGTGAGGTGGAGGGGGCGAGAGGGAGGGGAAGGCCTAGGATGAAGGTTGATCCATGCAAGCATGGAACATGTCCTTTTAGAAAGTATGCATCCACTGTATATATTTTGCTATCTGACAAATTCATGATATGCTTTGCCTGTGCAGACCTGTGGTACCTGTACAGAGAAAGCGGACTTACCCTGCTGTGGTACATTGCAGGTCCAGTGCACTTGTGATGTATTGTTGCCTGTTTTATGAATCCTGGATGGTATGAACTTGTGGTATGTTTTGTGTGTGGGCTGCGACTTTTCACTGTCTGCATATGTTGCCAATACAGTATAGTAATACAGTCTATCTGCATGACAGTAGAAATGCACAGTACACTATCCATAGCATAGCATGTATGCATATGAGTGTTGCATGTACTGCACTGATTTACATTTATACAACTGGGTGTATGATATTTCAGGTAGCTACAGTATGTGGTGTGAGAACAAGAATGGAACTAGGTCCTCTTATACCTGTATAAGGCAGCCAGATGTGACCCAGCCTGACTTCACCACACCAGAGCTGCTGATGACTCTGTTAACTCTACCTGTGAGGTAATGTGTGTGAGGTCAGGCTTACTATGGTTACTCTACTCTTCTTGGCTTGCTTCTGGGTTAAGTTGGAACATTACAGACTTGCTCTTATCTCATCTGATATACATTTGCTCCATACAAACTAGACACATTTTACTTTTGTGGTAGTAAGTACGGTAGGCGCGGAAAGTGTTGACGCCATCTTAAAAAAAGAAAACATTCTTGTGGTTAGCAAGGAGAAACAAATAAATTAACACTCACCATTGAATTTAGTATTTACTGGCATTCCCCTTCACCTTTATTATCTTCTTAAGGCGTCTGGGGAGACTGATGGCGTAGTTTTGCAGAACAGACGGACTAAAACTGCTCCATAGCTGCAGCCTCAAGTTTAGGCAAAGATGATGTGTCCATACTACGCAGCTGCCACTTCATGTGCGCCCATAAATTCTCAATGGGATTGATATCTGGGCTGTTTCCGGGCCAATCTCGAATAAAGGGAACCTCACAGTCTGTTAGCCACTGTTTCACTGACTTTGCAACATGTGCAGGGGCAGAATCTTGCATAAATACTCTTGCCTTGGTTTTATCAAAAGAGTCACTTAAAACATCACATAAGAGCTCCAAATAATTGTTCTGGTTCACTTTTTCATTTGCAGGTAGAATTACCAACCTACCAACACCATAATATGTAAAGCAGCCCCAAGCCATGAGTGAGGCTGGGTATTTAACAAACTTGGAAGTGTACTTAGGATCCAGGGGGTCACTGCCTGGTTTGCGGTACACTCGTGATGAAGGGGTACCAGTGACAGTAAATGTTGACTCATCACTCCAAAGCACAGTTTTCCATTGCTCCTCACTCCAGGCAAGATATTTCTTACAAAAATTTACTCTCTTTTTCTTCTGAAGTGCAGTTAGCAGTGGTTTTTTACGAGCACATAGACTCCTGTAGCCCAGATCGTCATGCAACAGTTGCTGCACACTTCTGACAGACACATCTGCCAGCAACTGTGGGTTCTTTTCTTTTAAATCCCGTGCTGTTAGCCTTGGATCCTTGCTAACTTGCCTTGAGATCAGCTGACGGGTCCTGAAGGTTGTCTTACGAGGTCTCCCAGGCTTGGGAAGTGGAGTGGGAGGAATGGCCTCCCCACTGTCCTTGAACCGCTTCACCAGTCTCTGCACTGTCCTCAGTCTAACACCATCTGATTTGCAATAAATGGGAGTTTGTGGCCAGCTTTGTATAAAGTAATCACTTCCACACGTTTGTCCTTGCTTGTGGTTACTTTAGGCATGATGAGAATGTGGTAGGTAACCAAATAACTGTGTTATTTGAGTCAAAACATGCCCTCGTGGTGCATCACACACAGAGACAATCCTCCTCCTGTGGCTGCCCAAACATTACTGAGCCTGCTCCTGTGGTGCCAAACCTATCAAGCAGAGTTGCCAGCTCCCGTTGAAAAAGCATCAGCTCATTTCGCATCACAGGGGAAAGTAGTATTGACCCTACTTCACTTAACGCGAAAAAGAATGACGTCGGCAAAAAAATGTCAATACTTTCCGCGCCTACTGTATAGTATGTTTCAGTACAGTATACAGTATTGGACTTGTATAAAATTTTATAATACAGCTAATTCAAAACTAAGTAGTCTTGTGCTTTTTGTTTTTATTTTTATTGCTCAAAACAATGGTAGTAAACATGTGTTCAGTATTACTTTATAAGAAAATTACTCCACAGATGAAAATCTACATTTTTCCTTCTGTCCATATTAATAAAGAGCCTTGAGTAGAAATATTTTCCATGTTTTTGTTTATACAAGCATTCCTGATATATTTTCGACCTATATGATGACAGGAGGTTCCCCTGAGGAATATGTAGCTTTGCCTCATCATGAATCAGTCCATTGTAATTTTTTTCTTTATCTTTAATCATGCAAATATCTGATGCATTTATTCAACTTAGGAGAGATCTGTAGTGAATAGTTTAATTAAAGTTATATCTAATCTCTCCACTTCAAAAAGTGTTCCCTAAACTGTATGAAGTTAGCTGATAGCAGCAAGAATTAAATCAAAAGACATCATCAAATTCAAGGAGTTAAAGGGATTCACTAGCATGTTAAAAGGCAGCAGTATTCACAAGGTTCTGGTAATGTCAACCTTCAGTATGGTGCAAATGGGCTTGTACAATACACTCCAAGATTTAACGGACAATATACAACTATCTGTCCAGGTATTGTGAATTTGTGCCATGAGCTGTAACATATCATTTACATTTTATTATAGTATGGTAAAGGTGTTTGAGAATTAAGGTACAGTAGCCGGCATAGAAAGATTTGAAGCTTCTCTTCTTTTATAATTTATTTTGCATTTTCTCTCGCCTGCTGTTTATATAATTTTAATATTAACATAGCATTAACAACATAAAGGAGGATACTGAGGTGCAATGTATAGTTTAAATCACCAAAGAATAGATGTTACAAAATCTCCAAAGCCACTTAGAATACCACCATTTTTTCTCAGCCAACAGGACTAGGCCACAGATTAATTTTAAGGTGTCTCCTGTTATGTACAGTACATTCCAGGCAGGGCTCATTCATGTATCTTCCTCTAGACAGTAGGGAACCACCAGCCTACAGTCTTTTACAAACCAGGGTGTTTGGAAAGTACTGTAATGGGTATTAGAGCAGTTATTCCATATTCAAAAATTATTAAGAGTTAGTTGAATCCTTTTAATACTGAGATAATGGTCTAATGACAGTTCATTTTTGTAGGTGAGAGTGAAAGCAGTTGTGAATCAGAAGCACCAAGTTTGTATTATTAGTGAAGAACTGACGTCTTCACTTCTGCCCAAGACAATATCCCCTGTACCTCACATCAGCACATCCCATAACAGTGAACAATAAGTCACACTCCTCTAGTAACAGATAAATCAGAGCAAAAACTGTTTGCAATTTATGTGGCAGGGGTCAAATATAGTACAGTAACTGTTGTGATATGCACTACTAATGGCTATCAGTGTGGAGAACAATTAAGTCTGGCACTCATTAGACAGATGAGGATAGAGAGGGGGAGAGAGAGAAAAGTATACTTTTGACAGATGCAGTACTACAGTAAGAGAACCTCAAGTGTTGTGATGAAGGTGGGTGAGAAAAGACCAGATGATAAATTTGATAATGAAAACAATGGCAAGATGTCAGCCTGGGACAATGATGAAAATGTGCCAGACTCGGGCAGAAACGTGACCTGGGTGAGTAAGGAAGAACAAACTGATACATTTGGTTGTGAGGAAGATGGTGAAGTATGTGTTGTGGACTCTGTTGGAAGTGTGATGGAACTGGATGAAGAAAAACCAGCTGATAAATTTGGTTGTGAGGCTGGTTTAGTGTCCATGTGGGATAATGATGTTCAAGACACTGAGGGACCAGGAACAAAAGTGAAGAAGTTTGAGTGTCAGGAGTGTGGCAGACAATTTGTTCATAAGTGTAGCCTCAGCAAGCATTCAATAACCCATTCAGGAATCAAAAGGTCTGAGTGTTTGGAGTGCGGGAAATGGTTTGCCCGTAATGATGTACTAAGCCGGCACTTATTAATTCATTCTGAGGTGAAGAATTTTGGTTGTGAAGTTTGTGGTAAGATGTTTAAAACTAAGGGTGAATTAAGAATGCATGTTCTCACTTCCTTAAAAGAAAGAGACTTTGAGTGTTTGGAATGTGGTAAGCTATTTACAACTAAAATGAACCTAACAAAATATAAGGGCAATAAAAAATATGAGTGTTTGGACTGTGGTAAAGGGTTTATTGCTAGGAAGTACCTTACTAAACTTCCGCAAGTTCATCTATCTACTTATTTATTGCCAGATGCCTTAATCCCGTAAGAGGTAGCCACAAACAAATCGCCTCCACGTCACTCTGTCCCCCGCCATTTCACTGTTCTGCTCCCAGCTCACACCCCCCTCATATACCTCTCCACTCCATCCCTTCATCTCATCCTTGGCCTCCCCCTCGCTTTCCCCCCCCCTCCACCTCACTCTCATACACTCTCCTTGTCAGTCTCTCACTCTCCACATGGCCAAACCACCTTAACCCGCCCAGTCCCGACCGATTTTTTACAACACCCTCAGAACCCGACTCCCTCCCCCCAAACCCCCACTTTTGGTGAGAAACATCGAAAATTCATAGAGAAATTGCCCTCCTGAGCTTAAAAATGTTGATACAGGTGTCATTCAGCCTTACGTTTTCCTTCTTTTTCAGGGTACCTGGCTAAAGAAAACGAACTATGGAAGGGTTAACTAATTCAAGCCACTTTAAATTACGTATTTATTTATGTATTTGGTACAAATTTATGTGTATTACAAGTCTATATTGGTTAGGGTTAACTAATTCAAGCCACTTTAAATTACGTATTTATTTATGTATTTGGTACAAATTTATGTGTATTACAAGTCTATATTGGTTTTCACACAATAACATAGGCGATAAAAGCACTGTTCACTCACCCAAAACCCAAGTATATGGCACCTTCCTTTACGACATTACCACCTCATCACTTCTGTTTGTTTCTACCTCTAGCTTCTTTGTCCTCCACCTCAGGAATCACTTTCACCGTGAATTTTGTCATTGGAGAGACCGTGGGGCAACATATCTTTACTGGCCAGGTTACTACTAACAGGTGAATTGCCCAGTGTGGGGGGAGGGGGGGTCAGGTGGGGCCAGGCAATATCCCTGCTTGACAGCAGGTAGAGGAAGGTCTCCCATATATGCCTACCAAAAATCACCCGCGAATGTTGAAAAATGTGCACACGATGGGCCTTGCAATTGAGTGACATACGATGCACGTCAGTGGGTCTGTCCACGGAAAAAAGTAGTGACATGCATCGTACGTCGGTGGGGCTCAGCAGGTTAATGTGTTTCTCCTAACAATTCCTATCACATCCACATCCATACCACAATACAATGTTTCTTCACTACCTCATTTGTCAATCTGTCTTTCCATGTGACCCTACATGCTCCTCTCAGATAACTCGTTTCCACTGCTCTCGCTCTTGACTTCTCTCCCTCCAGCAGAGTTCCAAGCTTCACTTCTATATGTTAGAGTTGGTATCACAATACTGTCATGTAGCAGCTTTTCCACTTCCCTGTTTCTTATCAATGCTTTCAAGGAATCAGCAACCTTTCTTGCCTGCTGCACCCTTTCAAGCTTTTCACCCTCCAAACTTCCATCCTTACTCCATCACACTACCCAAGAACTTAAGTTCATATTCAAGAGAAAAAATATGAGTGTGTGGAGTGTGGTAAATGGTTTACTCACAAAGGCTCCCTCACATACCACTTACTACTTCATTCAGGAGCGAAAAGATTTGAATGTCTGGAGTGTGGCAAGCAATTTGATCGTAATTTTAAACTCAAACAGCATGTGTTAATTCATTCTGATGAGAAAAACTTTGTGCTTAGAATGTGGTACACTGTTTAAGACAAAAGACTGTTTAACTCAGCATGCAGAAACTCATTCAGATATTAAAAAGTTTAAGTGTGATGTGTGTGGTAAATTATTTAAGAGAAAGAATGAAGTGGGTGTACACATTGCCCTACACTCAGATGTCAAAGAGTTTCAGTGTGTAGAGTGCGACACAATATTCCACAGAAAAGGCTACTTGACCCAGCACCTGACATCTCATACTGGGGAGAAAAAGTATGCGTGTTTGGTGTGTGGGAAATGTTCAGCAGGAAGCAACACCTCAATCGTCACTCATTACTCAAAAAAATCTCACGTTTCCAGTTTGAAAAATCTCTCCTAAGTTGCATCATTCATTACTTTATTTATGGTAACTTTTGTGGCTCAATCTCACTCCTGTAGTCTGAAGAAAAAAAAGATCTAAGCTGAATAATATAATCTGTGCTGTGGTGATGTTTATTGTTGTTTATTCTCACTGCTAACTAGATAATTTTATTCAGCTGAGGAGAGCATCCATGGTACTGAAGTGAAGATGTGAAGAAATCTAAATATGATATTTGTGGTAAACTACTGTACTTAAAATTTAATATAAGTGGCTATTCACCTTGCCCTCCATTTGAAGTCAAAGAGTTTTAGCGACTGGAATGTGGGAAATTGTTCAGCAGAAATGCTACAGTCATCACTTATTACTTCATTCATGGTAACATCTTTGGAGCAAAAGACAAGTTGATGACATATCTTGTCAACCTCACTTGAGTAAAGAAAAAGAGTGAGTGCCTAGAGTAGAGTGCACTGCTTAGTTACCAATGTAATCCAAACAAAGGCTCTTTACCACAACTAATTTACATGTGAGGTATGAGGGCTATCATTTGCACACCAGACCTCATGCTGCCTGGCAGGGTGCCATCCTCACACTTGTCAGAGGCAGTGAGAGCAATTTCAGGCCCCAAACACAATACTTTTGTACAATTTGCTCTTTACACATCACTAGCACTTAATGAACATGTATATCTGTTCAGTGCAGTTCATGCACAGTATGGATCCACACATGTACTACAAACACAAATACCATACAATACTATAGCACACAGGTATGTGACACATGCAGCACCTCCACAAACATTCCCCCTGTCACACCTAATACAGATCTCCCACCCATCGCAATGATCCCCCTAGTAACAAAACCACTGCCACCACAACTTAGCCCCTCTGCACAAACACATCACCTACAACACAGTTCTGCACTATACTCTGTTTTTTTTATTGAGGCGAAGATGCACTTGACAGGTTGGTGATAACTGGCTGAATGCAACATGTCCAAATAACATTTACTAACTCAAATTTCCCCCTCATATATATGTTGTCAATTAATAACAAAGAGATCATGAAACAATGTTCCATTCAGCCAATCATCACCAACCTGTCAAGTGCATCTTCGCCTTGATAAAAAAAAAAACTGATGTGCATTGCCTTGAACATACAATGTAAACTCAGTGTCAATGGCTTCCACTCAGAACTCCACAGACTGATGACTTGTTTCACAACATAACATATGCATTGCACTGCTAGAAACAAAGCTCACATACAAAACTCCACACATTGGACACTATTCACGCACCTATACAGACAGAAATGATGGTCATGGAGGAGGCCTCCTCAATTATATTCATAAACTCATCCTCTACAAAGACTCAGTACAGACAACACAATCACTCTTCCAGAACAACACCACATTAAAAATACTGTATGGTCACTCAGTGACAATTCTGGTCACAAACAAGATACAGTAAGACCTCGATATAATTGACTTCAATAGACCGGAATTCGCTTTTATCGGAATTGAGGAGCTAACAGACTAAATTCTCATATACAGTAAACCCTTGATAAGCCAAACTTTTAAAAGCCGGAATCTTCAGTTAGCCGAACTCAGGCCGAGACCACGTATGAAAGTAGGCCGAAATGCAAAAGTAGGGGGAGAAATGGCGGACTCGTGGCGCCAGTCTGCTGCTTGCTTTTGGAGACGGCAGTTGCGCCATTCTTACTTGTCATTTAGTGCTGAACAGTGCTCTCCTTTTGCCTTCTGCCTTGCCATGGAAGGTTCATAGCTTAAAAGAAGTGATACTGGCACCTCTAGTCATAAAGGAATGAAGCTAAAAAAAAAAAAAAAAAAAAAAAAAAGTGCGCGTGTGACTTAGTGTAGTGATCATGATTAAAGTTCAGTACTATTATTACTGAAAGTGTTACATTGCAGTCTATTACAGTGATTACATTTAAGTTTAGTTCTTAATATAGAGTGAAATAAATACTGGGTACTGTTTAGAATTTATGTTAAAGTATGAACTAACCCACCTCCACCAACTCCGTCTCCAAAACAAAACAAACTGCCGAGCTTCGAAGAATCTACTGCTTCTAACGAAAGGTGTTACATTGCAGTCTATTACAGTGATTACATTTAAGTTAAGTTCTTAATATAGAGTGAAATAAATACTGGGTACTGTTTAGAATTTATGTTACAGTATGAACTCAACCACCTCCACCACCTCTGTCTCCAAAACAAAACAAACTGCCAAAGAATCTACTGCTTCTAACGAAAGATGTTACACTGCAGTCTATTATAGTGATTACATTTAAGTTTAATTCTTAATATAGAGTGAAATAAATACTGGGTACTTTTTAGAATTTACGTTCAAGTGGGAGTTAAACCACCTCCACCCCCTCCGTCTCCAAAACAAAACAAACTGCCGACGATCTTCTGCCTCTGACGAAAGGCAAATTATGTGCACAGAATTCTTTCTTTTTTGTCTTTCTTTATTAATTTATACACTGTATATGCTCCTTTACTTTAGTGTTAAGAAGACAAGTAATAAGTATTGTTATTGCAATTTGGGGGGGTGAAAATCCATCTCCAACACACGTTACCGACAGTCGGTACTGCCTCTGTGAATGATTTTCTGCCAATTAACCACTTCAGTACTGTGACGTCTATTTCTACTTTATTTACGCTTCCTCCAGCCGATTTTATGGCACTCAGGACTGGACTCACATACTGAAGGGGCTAACGAAGGCTGTACCAACCCCATGCACTTCCACAGATCCAACCTACACTGACTAAAATTGTCTAGTGGCAGCAAGAACAAAATGAAAATACACCCAGCACTGAAGGGGTTAAATGTATATTAAATGCACTATATAGTTTTTTGTCATAACTAATTTATTTATATATGCTTCTTTAATTTGGTGTTGAAAGGACAAGTAATAGGTACTGTCTTAGCAATTTTGGGGGGGTGATAATTCGGTAATTTAGCAATTTTGGGGGGTGAAAATTCGGTAAGCCGGAAAATTCGGTAATTCAAACCAGGGTAGAGCCCCATATAGTTCGGCTTATCAAGGGTTTACTGTATCAGAAAAAGTCCGATAAAGCCAGAAGCAGTCCAGACTATAGTACTTGACCACTTCAGCTATGTTCACCAAAATAAGGCAAATAAAATACATGTCTATCAGTGTACAGTACAGTATTATTATATATATTATACCATCTGATTATTGTAGTGAAGGTATAATACAGTACAGCACTGCAGTGGTAGTGAAAACAGTATAAAAACCGTTGGTACGATCCAGACCAAAGCCTGATATATCGGAAAAAGTCCAGGTTAGCAGGGGAAAGTCTGGATGTCGCTTTTATTGGAATTTCACTTTTCTCGGAATGGCTTGGGCCCCAATTAGTCTGTTATAGTAAGGTCTTACTGTACTATGATTTTTAACATTTACATTCTTCTTAAGATGTCTGACTCTAGACAGGCAGACAATTTCCTCTTGACACCTCCCACGCCATATTAGTGCAAAACAACCCTTAGGGCCGCTTTCACAGTCTTCCCTAACCTTCCCGACTTGAACCAAAAGCATCTATTGATTTCAGTCGCTCCAAGTGGCTTTCGGGAGCTTACTAACATGGACGTCTGCCTGTGGTGATGCGGTACAGTAGTAGTAGTTGTTCCCTAGGCAGTCTAGCCGAACAGCCCCGAGTCCCTTAGGAAGGCCATGGCCGAGACCAGGCTTTCCCATAGAGCTCTCAAGAAGAGTACGTTGTGTTGTTGGCATAGGTGATTGTGTGCAATGCAGTCTTCCATAATGTGCTTAACAGTATGGGGTGCTGTGTTACATCCTGGACAGGCATCAGCAACTGAGTCATCCAGCCTCTTCTGATAAATTAAGAGGGCTGGATGATGCCCATATCTCAGCCTGGCCAGGTGGACCCTGTCCTCACGAGGAAGATAGGATCCAGAAGGATGGATTTTCATGCCACACCATAGTCTCATATCCATATGTTAAAGCTGGCACGAACACTCCTTCATGTAAGCCACGTGCAGCTGCAACACTCAAGCCTCTGTTTCTTATCAAGGCCTTCATTGCAACAGTTACTTTCCTTCCTTGTGTCACTCTACATTTGTATGTTTATCATCCAGTCTATATATATCTATATTGCTACCTCCAATAATTTGCTTAATTCCTTGGGGTGGGAAAGGAGGTCTGACTGATGATGATGACAGAAAGATCATTAGTAATGAAAGGGTTATGAAAAGTCTCCAGTAACCCTTTCACTATCTTATCTCTTTTTAAACTTTAAAAAAATTAGTAAAATAATAATAATAATAATAATCACTGAACTGGAACATTTAAAACCATAAATCACTGTTTAACCCTTTGAAACTGGGTAATGTTCTTTTTCAATTATTCCTGCTGCTAATTTATTATTTTTTTCAACTTAGGAAAAAACATAGAGAATGAAAGTAATGCAAGTGTAAGTGGCTGGGGAATGGCTGGGAGAAGAAGGATATGAGAAGAGAGGAAGAAATCAGTAGGATGAAAGTTGTGGAAGCAATGAAGAAAGTTAAAATGGAGGAAAGCATCAGGAACTTATGAAGGGTGTGGTGAAATGCTGAAGCATGGGGGAGAGATAGTAGTAGAACAGATGTGGAAGACGTGCAGATTGGCCTGGGAGGAAGATAGTGTCCCGGAGGGTTGGAAATCAGTCAGAATTATTCCCCTGTACAAAGGAAAACACATTAAGGTGGTTTGGCCATATGGAGAGGATGGAGAGTGAGAGACTGACAAGGAGACTGTATGTTAGTGAGGTGAAGGGGAGGGAGAGGGAGGGGGAGGCCAAGGATGAGATGGAGGGATGGAGTGGAGAGGTATATGAGAGAGGGGGGGGTGTGAGCTGGAAGCAGGTCAGTGAAATGACAGGGGAGAAAGCGACATGGAGGCGATTTGTCTGTGGCCACCCCTTACGGGATTAAGGTGTCTGGCAATATATAGATTGACAGACAAAGGAAAAGGGGAAAAAGAAGTGTGTGGTAATCATAGGGGCATTTATCTTCTTAGTGTAACAGGAAAAGTATATGGTAGGATACTTACTGACAGAGTTAGGATATTAACAGAGGAATTAGTTGGATAAGAACAGGGAGGTTTTAGGAATGGAAGAGGTTGTGTAGTTCAGAGATTCATTCTTAGATCTTTAATGGAAAACTTTCTAGAGAAGGGAAAGTAGTTGTATGTGGCTTTCATGGATTTGGAGAAAGCATATGACATGATGGATAGACAAGGATTGTGGAAAGTATTAAGAATACATGGAGTAGATGGGATGTTGTTGAAGGCAGTGAAAAGTATGTATGAGGGTGCTACAGCAGCAGTGCGTGTGGATAGTAAACCGAGTGAATTTTTCTATTTAAAGATTGGATAGAAACAAGGATGTGTCATGTCTCCATGGCTGTTCAATCTGTATATGGATGGGGTTATAAAAGAGATATGTAGGGCAGTGGATGTTGAAGCAGCCCTAGTGAGAGAGGGCAGTGTTTGGAAACTCCCTGTACTGTTGTTTGCAGATGATACTGTGTTGTTGAGTAAAGACAAAGGGTCGCTGGAAGGCTTGGTAAATGAGTTTGGAAGAGTGTATAAGAAACGGAATCTAAAGGTGACTGTAGGGCAGAGTAAAGTTATGGTCTTCGAGAGAAGTGAAGTCAGTGAATGTACAGTGAGGTTGGATGAGGAGGAAATGGAAAATGTGAGTGCATTTAAGTACTTGGGTAGTGTGATGAGTAAGGATGGAAGTTTAGAGGGTGAAGTGCTTGAAAGGGTACAACAGGGAAGAAAGGTTGCTGGTTCCTTGAAAGCAGTGATAAGAAACAGGGAGGTGAGCATGGAAGTGAAAAAGTTACATGACAGTATTGTGATACCAACTCTAATGTATGGAAGTGAAGCTTGGACCTTGCTGGAGGGACAGAAGTCAAGAGTGAAAGCAGTGGAAATGAGTTATTTGAGAGGAGCATGTGGAATCACATGGAGAGACAAACTAATAAATGAGGAAGTTAAGGAGCATTGTGGTGTGGATGAGATAGGAAGTGTTAGGAGAAACACACTGAGGTGGTTTGGCCATGTGGAGAGGATGGAGTGTGAGAGACTGAAGAGAAGAGTGTATGTGAGTGAGGTGGAGGGGAAGAGAGGGAGCAGGAGGTCAAGGATGAGATGGAGGGATAGAGTGGAAAGGTATAATTATGAGAGAGGGGGGTGTGAGCCGGGAGCAGGGCGACATGGGCAATTTGATTATGGCCACCCCTTACGCGATTAAGGCGTCTGGCAATAGATAGATAGACAAAACTTTGGAAAGGCCTCTTGTACATAATGTTCTCCTCAAGATTAACCTTTTTTATCTATCATGAGCTGATGGCAAGAATAATATGAAAATGACGTCCCCAGGTTCAACGGGTTTACAAGTATTTCATTCTGTGAACTGAAAGATGCTGCTTAATCATCCAAGACTTTATACTGAACAAAGGAATAATGCTTCTTTACTTGAAGCAACTAAGTTCTGTTCACAACTGGAATAAAAGGATTACTTTATATTGAATCACAGGCAGCTATGAGTGAACAAAGGTGCTAATTTATCAGTAACTTAATAATGAAACAATATTATGTCTACTCACTATAAATGAAGATGGTCAGTACAACAAAAAAGTCTCACTTTACTGAACACTGTCAACTCATGAACCTATAACAAATCAGTTTCAATCTTGTCATAACACAACACCATTTTAGAATCAACAGTAGTCCTTAAAAGCAGGAGTGATTGTTCGTTAAACAAATACCGTATCATATTCAGAGCTGAAGAATATGCAAAATCTCAAATAATGTTTATATTTACTGTGACTGACTGTAAATACCTGCATTTAATCACAAGTGCAATGGCATCTGATGGTCTAGTGGTAAGACCATCCCTGAGGAGTGACAGCTTTTTACAGGATCAATTCCCAAGAGATGACTGGCATTTTTTTTTTATTATTAATGCCATTAAGGGAACTAGGCTGGTCATCTTCTTTATATGTAAAAGACTACAGCAGGTAAGTCTCACACCTGTAAACCTCGATATGGATCTAACCATTTTATTTTTGTTTTGTGCATTTTTTGAGAAAAGAACTGGTCACTCTTGCCTTAACATTTGGCCTGGATGGTCTAGCCCTGGGCTCCTATGCTCCTAAATAAGGATTGGATAAAGGAAGGAGGATGTATTTCTTAAGGAAGATGCATCTACAGTTTCTTGACTCACTTCTTTTATTCAACTTATCATCCTCCACAAACTCCACTGCCCTGGAAAAAGACAGCATCTGAAACCAATTACAACAAAATTAGCAAAAGAGCACCCCTATTAGCCCATTTAATTAAATGAAATACTGGTATTTTTGGTCTTATTTAACTATCCGCATCAGTATTATTCACTTTACAAAAGGTTCATCAAACTGAGTATTATACAGCAAACTGAGTATTATACAGCCTTCATTAACCACTTCAGTAATCTGGTTCTTTTACTGAACTTAAAAGAAACTGTTCCAGCTTGAGGGGTTATAAAAAACCCTCCATGCAATGTGGTGCTTTCCTATGCCAAGCAGTATAATCTGCAAACAGCAGGAATAAGAGACTCATTTTACTTCTTCTGAATCAACTTACAATCTTATGGTATTTATGTTCATGTTGAAATTTTGTCATTCAAAACTAATTAAATAAAGACAGAAATATAACAGAAGTTCCATCATTAATGGCAAACAGGAAAGCAAATATCTTTCCCAGCACATTTGCCAGAAATTCTACCTTGGAGGAAGTCAGCCAGAATGTCCCAGTATTAGAACTTGACTCTCCCAAAATTCTATCTATCTATCTATTGCCAGATGCCACAATCCCATAAAGGGTGGCCATTTGACTTTGAGTTATTTGTTTTACAGGGAGGGGCACTAACTCTCCACCAACCCACTTGTTGACACGTAGGAAGCACGTATGGTTTGGTTATATGGTTACCACCCAGTGTTGTAAATGGTTTCTTGGCTTACAGGAAACCATTTGGCTTGTCACTCAATGTAAAGCCACCTGTAAAGGAAAGAAAAGCAATAAGGAGTGACAGGAAATATAGGAGAAATAAGAAGAGAGGAGGGCAGGAACAAAAAAAGAATGATAAAGGCTAAGGAAGAAGTAGGCAGCACTACATCAAGTGAGTGGATGGTCGCCACCACCGTAAAATCCATCCTAGACAACTTACCTACCAATAAAGCTCCAGGCCCAGATGGAATTCCTCCAATTATTTTGAAAAAGTGTTCCCGAGAACTTGCACCTGTTCTTGCTAAACTATTCAGACTATGCATACGTATTTCTTTGTTCCCTAATTCATGGAAAGAAGCCAATATCCACCCAATTCCAAAGAAAGGAAGTTCCTCTGACCCCTCTGATTACAGACCAATAGGTGTCACATCTTCTCTTGGTAAAGTACTTGAAATTTTAATCAGTAAGCACATAGCTAAACACCTTGAATCCAACAGCTTAATCAGCGATAAGCAATACAGTTTTCGCCAAGAAAGATCCACCATTGACATACTTAATATCCTGACTCATAACATTCATCAATCAATTGACCTATATGGAGAAACTCATGCAGTAGCCCTTGATATTTCCAAGGCTTTCGACAGAGTATGGCATCATTCCCTACTGTCCAAACTCCCTTGCTATGGACTAACGTCTTTTGTTCCTCTGCTTGCCTCATATCTCAGCGACAGAAAGATAAAAGTAGATGATGTATATTCCAATTTCAACTCAATTAACAGCAGCGTGCCACAGGGATCAGTTCTGGCACCAACCCTGTTCCTGGTTCTTATTAATGATCTCTTATGTTACCCACAACCCCATACATTCATATGCAGACGACTCAACACTTCACAGTTCATTCACACGCAGACACAAAGAGTGACTCTGCACAGCCATCTCCATAAATCATGACTTATCTATGATCAGTGAATGGGGACAAAACAACCTTGTCTCATTTAATGCTAGTAAAACCAAATATATAAAATTTACTAATAGACAGATATTGCCTGATTCATTTATTACCTTCAATGCTACTAACATTCCCCTCTCCAAAAGTATTGAAATTCTCGGCATCTCACTTAACAGTGCCCTCAGCTGGACCTCTCATGTCAGATCACTTGCTAAAACCACCTCAAAGAAACTTGGATTATTATACAGAGTCCGTAACTTCTTCACCGACGAGCAGACAGCTCTAATTTACAAAAGTCATGTGCGCTCTCAGCTTGAGTATTGCTCACCCTTGTGGAATGAATGTGGAGAGGTTGTATTAAAACTAGGCAAAATTCAGAAGAAAGCTGTTGGAATTATTAATAACCCTGCTATTACAAATAATTTACCTTCCCTACGAGTAAGAAGGAATGTAGCCTCCCTTGCATTATTTTACAGATATTTTTATGGTAAATGCTCAGACGAAGTTGTGTCCATTGTGCCACCTCTCCATGCCTTCCCTCGTGCTACACGATCATCTGGCAGCACTCATGACTGTAATGTCACACTGCCATATTGCAGAACCTCTGCCTATCAGAATTCTTTTTTTCCCCGAACTGCATCTCTCTGGAACTCACTTCCTCAGAGTTGTTTCCCTCCAAACTTCAATCTACAGCTGTTCAAGTCCAACTGTTACAGATATTTCATAAATGGAGGACACCAGTAATCTGGTGTATGGATTTTTTTTTTCCTAAGTCATTTGTTTTCCCTTCCTGTTATTTAAAAAAAAAAAAAAATGCATCAGCTATTCACATGGTCAAGGAAACGGTCTCATGAGGTCTGGGATGCAAGCAGTGATGCTCTAGCCCCACCAAAAAAATATGTGAATAGCAACATTATATACGCCACATCAAGGGGTTTATTGCTCATGTAATGCCACTCAGAGATGAGTGAGGCTGGTCAGTCTCATCTTAAATGTAAGGACCAACTTGTCTTGCCCCAGGCACCTATACTCCTCATGGGACAACATTGGATCTGACAATGCATGACTGAATGAACATTAAAAATGAGTGAAATAAAGACACTGAGTGAATGGCTGTGTAGGTACCAACTGTGTGCATTCTGTGTATCCTTTGTTAGATATTAAAATAATTCAGCCCTAATTTAGTTTGCGCCAAAATAACAAGTGAATAGTAGTGTCACATATCGCACAATGCATTATTTATAGTCTTTCTTTCCTTCATTCCTTCATCGTCCTTCTGCTTACAGGTGACTTTACACTCCCTCTTCTGTCTTTCATTCCTTCATTCTTTCCTCTTCCTTCTGCTTGTGGGTGACTCTACAATAAGTGACAAACCAAATGGTGTCCTGTAAACAAGGAAACCATTTACTATGCTGGGTGGTAACCATATAACCATATTTTGGCACCTGGTGGTTTAGTGGGTAATTACAGTGCTCCAATCGGATTGAACTGGTGAAGATTTATAACCAAGGGGTGGTTGGGGTTTATTGCTCACGTAATTCCACTCAGGGATGAGTGAGGCTGGTTACTCTCATCTTAAATGCAGGACCAACTTGCATAGCCCTGGGCTCCTACGCTTCTCATGGGGCAACGTAGGATTGGATGATGATGATGATGATGAACATATTTGAGAATGTAAGACTTAAATTTTCAAGTTTTTTACAGTACTGTACTAAATGATGTCTAAAATTAAGAATATATGTATATATTCACCCATCCATTATCCAATATATATATATATTGGATGGGAAGGATATGGAGAATGTGAGTGAATTTAAGTACTTGGGCAGTG